>JAXIVJ010004473.1:0-7500 GCA_036785665.1 Chirona hameri | reverse complement strand
GAAAATCACTACAAAATTCAATTTTCAAATATATTTAATAAAATCGGAATATATGTGATAAAATCTCATATGGGAAACTACCATCCCAAATTTTAAACTGATATCATTTTTGACCTGACTTATGGCATATAAAGTGTGGGCTAATCATGATGTCATATTTTGCAATTGCATTTTTGTCAAAGGTGAAGTCAAAGGTAAAAATCGGCGTATTTGAGTTTATGGGCCATACTTTCCATACAAAACCTTCGATTACGACCATGATCACCCAAAGTGCTGCCAAAGGTATGGTAAACATCCCGCATGAGCTAAGTGAAATTGTCTGCAAAAGTCAAGGTCAAGGTCACGGGGCCTCCTGTAAGGGATTTTCACTGGAGCATGCAGTTTTTTCTTCAATGATGGGCAGCTATCTCACAAATCGTACTGTATTTCCGATTTGTATTATTGTACAATATTTTTCACTAACAGGGACAATACGTTTATGTAGCATGACGTATTGCAATAATTGTATCTGATCATGGGTCATATAAGAGATGTGGATAACAGAAGATGGGCGTGGAATGCCTTAACCCGCATCCCAAGCACTGTCGGGGGTTCGCAGCAACCACGAACTGCGGGGGGGGGGGGGGGGGGGAGGGGGATTTCGCCCCCTCCACACACCCCCCCCCCCAAGATCTCTAAAACCACGCAACGAAGCGACAAGTGTTAAACGATGTTAGATAGCCCGAGACAAGCTCTATTGAAAGTATGTCGGTCTTCTTTAGGGGTCAAGTCAGTATTGAGGTCATCAGAGGTCACCACGGTGCAATTTCGGCTATATATGAGTGCCCTAGCTAAAACCATCTATATATCGATAACTAAAGGAGTAGCGACGCGACGAAAAAACGTTCGAAAGATAATCGAATTTGCTGTCAGTACAGTTGCATCATAATTTACCCTCAGGTCAGGATAATCAATTAAGTTTGAAACATTCTAAAAATCGCAGAATTATTTTGAAGGAATCACTTTTGATAGAAACATTATAGAGTAAAACAGATTTCACCATTGTGCTTGTCTCATCGATTACACATCGATTGATATTATCATCGAACATCGAAAATAAATGACATAGGTAAAGCATAATTAATAGCTAAAGAATTGACTATTTTTTTCTTTGGAAGTCATAAGCCGGTTACTTTTAAAGACACGACTTCAAGTCCTTTACGCACATTCACTGTGCAAGTCACTATCATATATCTTAAGGTTTTTGAATTCCTCATAAACCTATATTTTTAATGAATTGATTAAATGTTTCGGAACTTCATATAACCAAAAATTCGAAAATCAGAGATAGTTGATTGGCAGTCAGATCTGTGTTGATTTATTCGACATCTCACAATTGAATTGAGAGCGCCCTTGCCAGGCCTGAGATGCCACTGTCGGATCTAAAACGGTCAAAAGTTGGTTTTGGGTGCAGATAACAAAAAGTTTTACACAATGAAAACAAAACTCATCGAATTTCGCTCATGTGTACATTAAGGACTGAGTTAAAAGAAACTTTCCCTTATACAAGGTGTTCAAAATTGTATTTCATATCAGTAAATGCTTAAGTTTCGATCGAATTGCAACCGCTTTGTGGCATGACCCCCGATGCCTCCCCCTGGATCCAGTTAACTTAATACACGTGATACGGTGGGTCTATTTTTGCCCTTATCTCTTTACTTCGCAGTATTTCGTTGACTAGGTATTGCCAGTATCGTTACCAAACTTTCAGTACCCCTCTCGGACCAACCGAGGGCCCACTCGGGCAGCCGGAGGGCCCACTCGGGCAGCCGGAGGGCCCTCTGAAGTATGAAAGAGGACCTCCAGATCGGCCTAGGGCCCTCTCAGGTCCGACAGAAGCCTTCTCAGACCGACCCGAGGGACTTCTCAAACGGACCAAGGGACCTCTCAGACCGACATAAGGCGCCTCTCAGATTTGGAAATACCGTCTCGGATCAACCGCAGGCTCTCAGACTTGCTAAGGCCCTCCTAGACTGGCCCAGGGCCTATAAAATGCTCTCCTACACAGCCGAGGGCCGTCTTAGGTCGGGTCGAGTTCTCTTGTGACCCGTCTGGGATCACTTTGACCAAGTTCTCAGGTAGGTCTGTGAAATGCCTTCTCTGACCGGGCCGAGGACATATGACCGGTCACTGAGGGCATAGGACACAGGGCACTGTAAAAGCCTGACCGAGGCCTCTTTCTGACCAGGGTGAAATACCTTCTCAAGACCCGCCGATGGCTTCCTTAGGCCTCTGAATGGCTGACCACAGGAAGGGCCCACAGTCTCAAAAAAGGCCCTGATGCCCAGGAGATTGCTTTGCCCCCCCCCCTGAAACTATAATCCGCTGCCAATGGTCGAACCGAATGTCGAAAAATGCAAGCTATCAGGTCCAGCATCACAAATCACTGCCCTGCGCCCCCTATCAAACATGCCGCGTAACTGTCAGGAGATAGGATGAGGTCGTGAAATTGCTTATATTGTCAGTACACCAGTCAGAATAGGTACCTTTCCGCACTAAAAATGAAGTGGGTATTTCTTAACAAATTACCATCGAGTCTTCTTCACTTAGTTAACCGTTCTTTTCCTAAAGGATCTGCGTCAATTGAAAACTTTTTATTTCGCCGATTCGAGTATATATATATATATATATATATATATATATATATATATATATATATCTGTCTCTGTCTCTGTCTCTGTCTCTGTCTCTGTCTCTGTCTCTGTCTCTGTCTCTGTCTCTGTCTCTGTCTCTGTCTCTGTCTCTGTCTCTGTCTCTGTCTCTGTCTCTGTCTCTGTCTCAGTCTCTGCTCTGTCTCTGTCTCTGTCTCTATATATATAGATCTAGATCTAGATCTAGATCTAGATCTGTATGTATGTATGTATGTATGTATGTATGTATGTATGTATGTATGTATGTATGTATGTATGTATGTATGTATGTATGTATGTATGTATGTATGTATGTATGTATGTATGTATGTATGTATGTATGTATGTAGGTATGTAGGTGTGTAGGTGCGTGCGTGCGTGCGTGCGGTGCGTGCGTGCGTGCGTGCGTGCGTGCGTGCGTGCGTGCGTGCGTGCGTGCGTGCGTGCGTGCGTGCGTGCGTGCGTGGCGTGCGTGCGTGTGTGCGTGCGTGCGTGCGTGCGTGCGTACGTGCGTGCGTGCGTGCGTGCGTGCGTGCGTGCGTGCGTGCGTGCGTGCGTGCGTGCGTGCCGTGCGCGCGCGCGCGTGCGTGCGTGCGTGCGTGCGTGCGTGCGTGCGTGCGTGCGTGCGTGCGTACGTGCGTGTGTTTGTGTGTTTGTGTGTTTGTGTTGTGTGTTTGTGTGTTTGTGTGTATGTGTGTATGTATATATGTATATATGTATATATGTATATATGTATATATGTATATATGTATATATGTATATATGTATATATGTATATATGTATATATGTAGATATGTATATATGTATATATGTATATATGTGTATATGTAAATATGTATATATTTATAATTGTATATAAGTATGTATATAAAGTAATTTTTTTTTTTTTCATAAGCGCGTGCCGAAATCCATTGGAGACATTTGGACATTTGGTCGAAATACCATTTTGAACACATATGTGAACTTTTCTGGTCACAATGAGCAATTATCTCCCAGGAGCCTTATTCGGCACTTCCAGCCCAACAGCACGTTTACCGATAATAGGCCAGTTGTATTGTGCGAAAGCGTGACGAACTGAAGTCGATGGGGTGGGGGTTGGGAAGGCGTTTTCAGCAACAGTTTCATCCACACTCCTCTCATGGTCACGTTGAGAGAAGCGTATCACAAGCTTTACATGGGATAAGCGGCAGTTTGTGGCAAATTCTCAGACAGAAACTCACAGACCTATTGCCCTGACGTCTTGTTCTTGGCTGGCGGTCGGCACGGGAGACAGAGCGGCTTCCATTCGAGGATCTTTTTGATGATCCTCCAATCTGTTGCGTATCCCATCCCAAGTCGCGAAACGCTTCTCTCAAATGCAGTTTGGTTGCTGCAAAAAAAGCATCTCAACTTCCTCGACTTTATCCGCTGTCACCTTTGTTGTTCCGATGGTGTCAAAGGCCTCACCGATGCTGTCGGCCTTGACACTTTTGAAGCAGTCTGTCAAAAGCCTCCTATTTTAGTAACTTCCCTGGAGTGTGTGAAGTGAATGGAACCGCGCCCGAAACGCTTACAACCCGACCTATCGACTTCGGTTCGTCATGATTTCGCACAATTCAACTGGCCTGTTCTGGGTAAACGTGCTATTTGGCTGAAAGTGCCGAACAGGGCTCCTGGGAGAGAATTGCTCATTGTGACCAGAAAAGCTCACCTACGTGCTCAAAATGGTAATTAGGACAAAATGTCAAAATGTGTACAATGGATTTCGGGCACGTGCTTATGAAAAATGTTCTTTTAATTTTGCACGTGATTTGTTTATTTTTGAGTCCTTCATTCGCGATCACCTGGTGGTGAGCCTCGCCACACTGTACACAGTACAGGAGAGCTCCCGGTCGCACGTGCTTGCTAACGGGTGCCTGGTGCCTGGTGCCTGGTAACTGCGTTCCTGGAGTAGTGCTATGGGACGGCAGTTCCCATTGCGGCCCGATTCCGGTCCAACACGGCCCGTGGCGGTGCCGCCGAGTCGTGCGGGCGGCCCAGTGAAATGGTCGACCGGCGCACCGCTCGGCCAGTGCGCCCGCTCATCTGGAGGGACGCCAGCGACCCTGACAGGCCCGCTCTGGTGGGACGCCAGCGACCCTGACAGACCCGCTCTGGTGGGACGCCAGCGACCCTGACAGGCCCGCTCTGGTAGGACGCCAGCGACCCTGACAGGCCCGCTCTGGTGGGGACGCCAGCGACCCTAACAGGCCCGCTCTGGTGGGACGCCAGCGACCCTGACAGGCCCGCTCTGGAGGGACGCCAGCGACCCTGACAGGCCCGCTCTGGTGGGACGCCAGCGACCCTGACAGGCCCGCTCTGGAGGGACGCCAGCGACCCTGACAGGCCCGCTCTGGTGGGACGCCAGCGACCCTTGACAGGCCCGCTCTGGTGGGACGCCAGCGACCCTGGACAGGCCCGCTCTGGTAGGACGCCAGCGACCCTGACAGGCCCGCTCTGGTGGGACGCCAGCGACCCTGACAGGCCCCGCTCTGGTGGGACGCCAGCGACCCTGACAGGCCCCGCTCTGGTGGGACGCAGGCGACCCTGACAGGCCCGCTCTGGTGGACGCCAGCGACTTCACAGGCCCGCCTCCGGACACAGGACAGCGGAAATTGGATTTTGATTTGAGAAAACGTGATAAAATGTATATGATTAGTGTGTGTCAAAATATCGTGGGCCATATGGGCTGAGGTTGGCAGGCACGGTGGGAAATCTGAACGGCAATTTCATGGCTGGCCACACAGTATCGGCTGGGCGATTTTTTCACCTGCTGGCTTCTCACGTTGTGAATGGCTCTAACAGGATCGGCGGATTCTCGGATGTTCCGGCCGCTGCCGGATCTGTCGGATATGTCTGGCCGCTGACAGGATCTGTCGGATATGTCTGCCGCTGCCGGATCTGTCGGATATGTCTGCCGCTGCCGGATCTGTCGGATATGTCTGCCGCTGACGGATCTGTCGGATATGTCTGCCGCTGACGGATCTGTCGGATATGTCTGCGCTGCCGGATCTGTCGGATATGTCTGCCGCTGACGGATCTGTCGGATAGGTCTGCCGCTGCCAGATCTGTCGGATATGTCTGCCGCTGACGGATCTGTCGGATATGTCTGCCGCTGCCGGATCTGTCGGATATGTCCTGCCGCTGACGGATATATATCCGTCAGCGGATATGTCTGCCCGACATGGGACGTCGTGGGATCTGCGCCGGCGGATCGCGAACCACTGACTTCTCAGACCGAACAGCCAACGGTCCGGATCGCGGTTAGAATATGATCGCAGTCAGCCAGCCTGGCGGGAAATGTGATGTCTCAGTGCGTCTCGCGTTAGGCACATAGGCGCACACTCGTGTGTATATTAGTGTAAAATTGCTGGTGTGTGTATATGGTATTTAGCCGAAGCATGCTTTTGAACATTTAATAAGTTCGTGGTTCCAGAAGAAACGATACATATAGCAACAGTAAATTTTGAACTTGGAACCGACACAATCTTTCAGTCTTTTTCCTTTATCGACACAATCTTTCGAAGAAGCATCAAGTCGCCTCTCAGGTGGTAGTTATCCCTTTAACAAATCGACTCTGAGCTTGGCAATCCTATTGGCGTCCATCGGGTATTTGGTAGACGAAGCAAAAACTAATTAGCTCACTTGGAGCGGGATTGTGTGTGTGTGTGTGTGTGTGTGTGTGTGTGTGGTGTGTGTGTGTGTGTGTGTGTGTGTGTGTGTGTGTGTGTGTGTGTGTGTGTGTGTGTGGTGTGTTGTGTGTGTGTTGTGTGTGTGTGTGTGTGTGTGTGTGTGTGTGTGTGAGTGTGTGTGTGTGTGTGTGTGTGTGTGTGTGTGTGTGTGTGTGTGTGTGGTGTGTGTGTGTGTGGTGTGTGTGTGTGTGTGTGTGTGTGTGTGTGTGTGTGTGTGTGTGTGTGTGTGTGTGTGTGTGTGTGTGTGTGTGTGTGTGTGTGTGTGTGTGTGTGTGTGTGTGTGTGTGTGTGTGTGTGTGTGTGTGTGTGTGTGTGTGTGTGTGTGTGTGTGTGGGTGTGTGTGGTGTGTGTGTTGTGTGTTGTGTGTGTGTGTGTGTGTTTGTGTGTGTGTGTGTGTGTGTGTGTGTGTGTGTGTGTGTGTGTGTGTGTGTGTGTGTGTGTGTTGTGTGTGTGTGTGTGTGTGTGTGTGTGTGTGTGTGTGTGTGTGTGGTGTGTGTGTGTGTGTGTGTGTGTGTGTGTGTGTGTGTGTGTGTGTGTGTGTGTGTGTGTGTGTGTTGTGGTGTGTGTGTGTGTGTGTGTGCGTGCGTGCGTGCGTGCGTGCGTGCGTGCGTGCGTGCGTGCGTGCGTGCGTGCGTGCGTGCGTGCGTTGCGTGCGTGCGTGCGTGCGTGCGTGCGTGCGTGCGTGCGTGCGTGCGTGCGTGCGTGCGTGCCGTGCGTGCGTGCGTGCGTGCGTGCGTGCGTGCGTGCGTGCGTGCGTGCGTGCGGTGCGTGCGTGCGTGCGTGCGTGCGTGGTGCGTGCGTGCGTGCGTGCGTGCGTGCGTGCGTGCGTGCGTGCGTGCGTGCGTGCGTGCGTGCGTGCGTGCGTGCGTGCGTGCGTGCGTGCGTGCGTGCGTGCGTGCGTGCGTGCGTGCGTGCGTGCGTGCGTGCGTGCGTGCGTGCGTGCGTGCGTGCGTGCGTGCGTGCGTGCGTGCGTGCGTGCGTGCGTGCGTGCGTGCGTGCGTGCGTGCGTGCGTGCGTGCGTGCGTGCGTGCGTGCGTGCGTGCGTGCGTGCGTGCGTGCGTGCGTGCGTGCGTGCGTGCGTGCGTGCGTGCGTGCGTGCGTGCGTGCGTGCGTGCGTGCG
>JAXIVJ010004472.1:0-82508 GCA_036785665.1 Chirona hameri | reverse complement strand
TCGCTCGCTCTCTCGCTCGCTCTCTCGCTCGCTCTCTCGCTCGCTCTCTCGCTCTCTCTCTCGCTCGCTCGCTCTCTCGCTCTCTCGCTCTCTCGCTCTCTCGCTCTCTCGCTCTCTCGCTCTCTCGCTCTCTCGCTCTCTCGCTCTCGCTCTCGCTCACTGCTTGAACAAAAATGACGGCACTAATTGTATCTCTACGCATTTGCATGGGTCCGATTAGCAGGGCTTTCAAAAATGCTCATGAAACAGACACGAATAAAAATGGATTCGGCACAGTGGTTCTAGTAACTTCTCAAAACGGCGGCCCTTGTCATCTGATGCATAAATGCGCAGTAAATCACCAAATTACATCGAATGTAAACAGCCTTACCGGGAATGACATTTAAATGGTAGCATGTGGATGTTAAATCGCTTTATTCGAAAAGCGTGCGCAGATCTCGTGAATTGCCGGAGCACTTCACGTTAAAGTAGTTTGAGGAGCGGACGACGAAATACAGTAGTTCTAGGTAAATGACACGCATTGACATGTGAGATGGAGAAGGGCTGTTCAGAAGGTTTCAGCTCGACCCAGTTCTGATTAATACAAATACACATTTCAATTCCAACGACTCCCACATGCAAGCTTTGCTTGGCATGCTATTGCATGCCATTTATGCTTACATTTGCTAGTTAAAACTTGTGTTGAGTTGGAAATGTCGTGACATTTAGATCTAAGATATTTACCAGTTTTTTGTTCGGAAGTTTTGAACCGGAAGTTTGGAAGTTGTTCGGAAGTTTTGTAATCGTTTACTACGATTCTTCTGAGTAATATTTTAAGTTGAAAAAGAATCAACCATAGCAACATGCATAAAATGAATCCAAGTAAAAGCCTCTCATTCTGGAATTTGTGTAGCAGTTCCGATAGTCCACAAGGGTGTGGTTTAAATTATCATTCCTATTATCAGGATACATTCAGACGATCTCCAGAATGTTATAGCAACATTATTTAGTAACAAACTTCATAGTCTCACCATCCGGTATCGGGCGGACTCCTCACCTTGTAGTAGGTCTCCTCGAGACCCACCTCACCTTGGAGGTTTCCTCGAGACTTAACTACCCAAGTAATCTAGTGGTAAGTTCCCTGGTCTCACCTTGTGGTAGGTTTCCTGCAGTAGGTCTGCTGAACGTCTCACCTTGTGGTAGGTTCCTCTACTACCCGCCTCACCTTGTGGTAGGTTCCTCTACTACCCGCCTCACCTTGTGGTAGGTTCCTCTACTACCCACTTCACCTTGTGGTAGGTTCCTCTACTACCCGCCTCACCTTGTGGTAGGTTCCTCTACCACCCGCCTCACCTTGTGGTAGGTTCCTCTACTACCCGCCTCACCTTGTGGTAGGTTCCTCTACTACCCGCCTCACCTTGTGGTAGGTTCCTCTACTACCTGCCTCACCTTGTGGTAGGTTCCTCTACTACCCGCCTCACCTTGTGGTAGGTTCCTCTACTACCCACCTCACCTTGTGGTAGGTTCCTCTACTACCCGCCTCACCTTGCGGTAGGTTCCTCTACTACCCGCCTCACCTTGCGGTAGGTTCCTCTACTACCCGCCTCACCTTGTGGTAGGTTCCTCTACTACCCGCCTCACCTTGTGGTAGGTTCCTCTACTACCCGCCTCACCTTACGGTAGGTTCCTCTACTACCCGCCTCACCTTGTGGTAGGTTCCTCTACCACCCGCCTCACCTTGTGGTAGGTTCCTCTACTACCCGCCTCACCTTGTGGTAGGTTTCTCGGCTGGTCGCATAGTCACTTTGCGGCAGTTTTTGTTTCGGGAGCCCTCACCTTGTGGTAGGTTTCCTCGAGACTTTGCTGCGCGCCCTCGCTGCCGGATCCGATGGCCTTGGCGCTGTAGCGGACGAACGTTCCAGAAGGGTCCATGTGGTACAGCTGGGCCCCGTTCTCGTCAATACCACCAAACAGCATCGCCACGCCGAACGGCCGCGACTGCCGGAGGGGTCAGCAGGGGTCAGCATTGGTCAGCAGGGTCAGTCGAGGTCGGTCGAGATGCACCGAGGTCACTCGGGCTGAACACCGAGGTCACCGAGGTCACTCGGACTGAACACCGAGGTCGCCGAGGTCACTCGGGCTGAACACAACTTCACACCGGCCAGCAACGACAGTAAGCACTCGTACCTTATGCTCGAAAACATAAGGTACGACACATTGAATATCCTGAAATCTCTTAGCAACGACGGAGATGAAAACCTCGTGTTTCTTTGGAAACAATACAAAAGCAAGCGACTGGCAAGCAGCGACTGGCAAGCACTCACCATGGCGGTCCTCAGCGTCGGCGTCTCCGAACTGGATGGCCAGGTTGGAGACGGCCAGCGCCACCGACTCCACCTTCATGCGCTCGTTGTACATGAACCAGTGGTTCTGCGCCTCGACACGGGCCTTGTCAATCATCGTCCGCGAGTCGGCGATCAGGCCAGAGACGGCGCAGCCTACGGCGGAGGTCAAAGGTCACCAGGAGGCCTCGAGTTTCCAGCGAATCACTGAGATAGCCAGCAGGTCATACCTTGTCAGTAAGGTCACCACTACCAGCAAGTCACCAAAAGGTCGAATGGGTCATTAGCGGATCACCAGGTCACAGACGACGAAAAGGGGTCACCCAGCAGGTCACTGGGGCAGGCATTGCTGACAAATATCTTCATCTGCGAGGTCTCTTAACCCGCGCGGCGCTGGGGTATCCAACCGAACGCGCGGTGCTGGGGGGGGGGGGGACTTTTACCCCCCCCCCCCTTCGTATCTTCCGAACCAATAACCGCAGCGAGACGCGCAAGGCGGCGATCGAAAGCTCTCAGTGATATGAATCTAACGCATACTTGAAATTATTAAAATAAGGTCACAGGTCAGGTCAAGTCAGGTCAAGTTCAAGTCAGGTCAAGTAAGGTCAAGTCAGGTCAAGTCAGGTCAAATGTTAAAATTGAGGTATTTGGGTTTTTGGGCCATACTTTCCATCCAAAGCCTTAGATTGTGACTATTATCTCACAAAGTGCTCTCAAATGTATAATACATCTACCGCATAAGCAAAGGTGAAATTGTAAGTAAAGATCAAGGTCAAGGTCAGGTCACAAAAGGTCACTGGTCTACGAATGTCATGCGATACATGTTGCATGGGCTATTTTACACGTATAATTCGATAGTTGCAGCCATTTCCACAACCACAACCACAACCACCACGGAAGGACGAGCGAACGCGAAGCGCTCGCTCGTAATCAACAAACATTGAATAATAAGGTAACCAAATTAGCAGTTAACTTGGGCACGCTACGCCGGCCTAGTTAGTGGCTGCGACCCTCAATTTGTGAGAGAAAAAAAAAATTCATTTGTTTTCAACATTAGGCGTTTTGTATAGTTTTGTCTCCGGCTGTATACAACACTATGCTTTAGCTTATCATGAAAAAGAATAATTTAGAAGTAAAAATAAATAAACAAACAATGAAACTGGCAATTAAATCGGAAGTTCAATTGGGCACGCAACGGCAACCTGTCGATGATTTGTTTCAGGGACCAATCAGAGACGTTATCCAAAGAAAGGAAAGCGCCAGATATGTCGCGCTTCCAAATAGTGAAGGAAAAACACCGATCATGAACTCCGAAAGAAGTATATGTACTTGTTTATTAAATCCCCCCCCCAAAAAAAAAAAAAGCAATATAAAAAGTTGTGATTTCATTTTTAAATGGAATGTTTCACCTTTGTATTGGTTTTGAACTGGGATAGCCATTATCTTTGGCCGTTATTGAAATGTTGAAAATAATCAGGTCATTTCCCCCCCAAAAAAAAACCGTTAAGCAATTAAATTTAAAGTTTGCAAAATGGGGCCTAGGCTAGTGCCGCCGCTGATTGGCTGACAGCGACTTTGTCAGCCAGTCCCACTTTCTCAGCCAATCAGCGGCGGTCTATAGCTCAATAATGACGTCATCATCCCCAATTTAAAAACGTAATGTGTATAAAGTTAAGTGACTTTTCGAGATAAAAATATCAACAGCGTTTTCAGCAGCACTTGCTTCATATTTTAGACTACAACCAGTGTATATTTGACAACTTTCAGAACGGTGAAACATTCCCTTTAAAGAGAATGTCCCACCTTTTTTAAAGTTGTCGAATCGCACTTAATTGTATGTCTACATGTCAGGCGAGGTCAGCTGAACATGTTCGTGAACTTCTTTCGAGAGAAAAAATTGCTGATCTTGGAAGATATTCAACTTTTAGTTTTAAGCGGAAAGTTGGGTTGGTGACGTCATGTGATTTTTCTTCTAATAACAGGGAAATCCTTTGTGCTGCCAAATGTATGGCACAATTTTTTGTCGACATCTATTGGGCAGAAAAACAGCGAACCACCCGGTGTCTAGATTAGCTAGCACTATCAGCTGGAGTTGTTGCAGCAGTTGGCCGCCAGGGACCGCTAGTGAGCCAGGGTGTTATGACGTCGCAAGCAAATGGTACCACTAAATATTTATTTATGTATTTATAAATAAATAAATAAATATTTAGCGTTAAATATTTAACTGGTACCATTTGCTTGCGACGTCATAACACCCTGGCACACTAGCGGTAGAGACGACGCTGTCGGTTTCGAGGCCCTATTCAAATACACTTGAGCCTTATTTTTTACATATGACAAAACCAAACTCGAATATCTTTTTGATTAGATCATTGTGGTTATTTTAACTGCTACCATACTTAATTTCAA
The DNA here is from genome assembly GCA_036785665.1 of Chirona hameri. Taxonomy (NCBI): domain Eukaryota; kingdom Metazoa; phylum Arthropoda; class Thecostraca; order Balanomorpha; family Balanidae; genus Chirona; species Chirona hameri. The sequence continues at coordinate 77,778 of JAXIVJ010004472.1, read as the reverse complement.
TGCCAAGCCATCAAAATGGCTATCTCAACTCAAATATAATGTTAAGGTGGGATAGTCCCTGTAAATTGAGACTCGATCAATTTGATACCATACACGATGCATAAGATAATGCAGAAAAGTAGATCAAAAGGTGAATATTTGCCTTTAACAAACGATCCAGCCACAACCCCCCCCCACACACACACACACCCACGCGCACGCACGCACGCACGCACCCACCCACCCACCCACCCACCCACCCACCCACCCACCCACCCACCCACCCACCCACCCACCCACCCACGCACGCACGCACGCACGCACGCACGCACGCACGCACGCACGCACGCACGCACGCACGCACGCACGCACGCACGCACGCACGCACGCACGCACGCACGCACGCACGCACGCACGCACGCACGCACGCACGCACGCACGCACGCACGCACGCACGCACGCACGCACGCACGCACGCACGCACGCACGCACGCACGCACGCACGCACGCACGCACGCACGCACGCACGCACGCACGCACGCACGCACGCACGCACGCACGCACGCACGCACGCACGCACGCACGCACGCACGCACGCACGCACGCACGCACGCACGCACGCACGCACGCACGCACGCACGCACGCACGCACGCACGCACGCACGCACGCACGCACGCACGCACGCACGCACGCACGCACGCACGCACGCACGCACGCACGCACGCACGCACGCACGCACGCACGCACGCACGCACGCACGCACGCACGCACGCACGCACGCACGCACGCACGCACGCACGCACGCACGCACGCACGCACGCACGCACGCACGCACGCACGCACGCACGCACGCACGCACGCACGCACGCACGCACGCACGCACGCACGCACGCACGCACGCACGCACGCACACACACACACACACACACACACACACACACACACACACACACACACACACACACACACACACACACACACACACACACACACACACACACACACACACACACACACACACACACACACACACACACACACACACACACACACACACACACACACACACACACACACACACGTTTCTCGGCGGCACGCACCAATATACCACTACCCCGAGTGCCTGCATCCCTGCTCACCGATGTGGTTGTCGATCTCGACGATCTTCTCGAGCGTGGTGGGCTCCATCAGCGGTGAGGTGACGCGCTTCTCCACCGCCAGCACAACGCCTTCAGAGGTCTGGATACCGATCGCCGTCGAGCCCAGCTTGATGGCCTCGATCGCGTACTCCACCTGACGGCAACACGGTCACAATCGTTGGCATTCATGAAAGGCGAAAGCACAACTACTTTGGCCATACGACGCCCAAGTCAGAACCGACGGGGTGTCCTGTCATGGGTGGCTCGCTCCACACATTTGTTTTCGAAAAACGGTTGACTGTGTGTTTATACTTCACAGACTGTCACGGGCAATTAGTTGTTTTGGATGTAGCCCACGGCTGTATTACGCCGATAACAAAGCCATTATAACAACCGGTGTTTTGCATCAATTACGAATGCCAAATATCATTTCAACTCACACCAGGTTATTGCTTTGCACGCACCACTGATACCAAGAAATTAGCGCATTTTCTAAAGTAATGCGCGTTCCTGATGTCGCATAACAACACCCACGCCGCCGCCCAGCGCCCAGTTGGTGAGTTTTAACAAATGTGTGAAGCGATTGCATCTAAACCAACAACCAAACGAAATCGTGTCGCGTCTTCATTGCGTTCCAAAACGTTTGGTATATCGTTCACTGTCGCGCATTCTTTTCTTCTCCCTTCGCAATCCTCCCTCCATGATACATCCTGCTGTGCACGGCGCCTTTCTGGCTGACGCACCGCAAACGGCGACACATCCTGTTCCTGGTCAGTCCGTGGTGACACATCCTGTTCCTGGTCAGTCCGCGACACATCCTGTTCCTGGTCAGTCCGCGACACATCCTGTTCCTGGTCAGTCCGTGGTGACACATCCTGTTCCTGGTCAGCCCGTGACACATCCTGTTCCTGGTCAGTCCGTGGTGACACATCCTGTTCCTGGTCAGTCCGTGGTGACACATCCTGTTCCTGGTCAGTCCGTGACACATCCTGTTCCTGGTCAGTCCGTGGTGACACATCCTGTTCCTGGTCAGTCCGCGACACATCCTGTTCCTGGTCAGTCCGCGACACATCCTGCTCCTGGTCAGTCCGTGGTGACACATCCTGTTCCTGGTCAGCCCGTGACACATCCTGTTCCTGGTCAGTCCGTGGTGACACATCCTGTTCCTGGTCAGTCCGTGGTGACACATCCTGTTCCTGGTCAGCCCGTGACACATCCTGTTCCTGGTCAGTCCGTGGTGACACATCCTGTTCCTGGTCAGTCCGTGGTGACACATCCTGTTCCTGGTCAGTCCGTGGTGACACATCCTGTTCCTGGTCAGTCCGCGACACATCCTGTTCCTGGTCAGTCCGTGACACATCCTGTTCCTGGTCAGTCCGTGGTGACACATCCTGTTCCTGGTCAGTCCGTGGTGACACATCCTGTTCCTGGTCAGTCCGCGACACATCCTGTTCCTGGTCAGTCCGTGGTGACACATCCTGTTCCTGGTCAGTCCGTGGTGACACATCCTGTTCCTGGTCAGTCCGTGGTGACACATCCTGTTCCTGGTCAGTCCGCGACACATCCTGTTCCTGGTCAGTCCGCGGTGACACATCCTGTTCCTGGCCAGTCCGTGGTGACACATCCTGTTCCTGGTCAGTCCGTGGTGACACATCCTGTTCCTGGTCAGTCCGTGGTGACACATCCTGTTCCTGGTCAGTCCGCGACACATCCTGTTCCTGGTCAGTCCGTGGTGACACATCCTGTTCCTGGTCAGTCCGTGGTGACACATCCTGTTCCTGGTCAGTCCGTGGTGACACATCCTGTTCCTGGTCAGTCCGCGACACATCCTGTTCCTGGTCAGTCCGCGACACATCCTGTTCCTGGTCAGTCCGTGGTGACACATCCTGTTCCTGGTCAGCCCGTGACACATCCTGTTCCTGGTCAGTCCGCGACACATCCTGTTCCTGGTCAGTCCGTGGTGACACATCCTGTTCCTGGTCAGTCCGCGACACATCCTGTTCCTGGTCAGTCCGCGACACATCATGTTCCTGGTCAGTCCGCGACACATCCTGTTCCTGGTCAGTCCGTGGTGACACATCCTGTTCCTGGTCAGTCCGTGACACATCCTGTTCCTGGTCAGTCCGCGACACATCCTGTTCCTGGTCAGTCCGTGGTGACACATCCTGTTCCTGGTCAGTCCGCGACACATCCTGTTCCTGGTCAGTCCGTGGTGACACATCCTGTTCCTGGTCAGTCCGCGACACATCCTGTTCCTGGTCAGTCCGCGACACATCATGTTCCTGGTCAGTCCGTCATCCGCATAACCTTAACGTCTCAGGTTTTGATGGACACATAAAAGCCACAAGTCCAGTGTATGCAATTATGTGAAATGGACTTCATTGTGAATGTACGGCAAAAGTACAAAAATATGTAATTAAATCAGCTTCACCTTCACATTTGTTTTCGAAAAACGGTTGACTGTGTGTTTATACTTCACAGACTGTCACGGGCAATTAGTTGTTTTGGATGTAGCCCACGGCTGTATTACGCCGATAACAAAGTCATTATAACAACCGGTGTTTTGCATCAATTACGAATGCCAAATATCATTTCAACTCACACCAGGTTATTGCTTTGCACGCACCACTGATACCAAGAAATTAGCGCATTTTCTAAAGTAATGCGCGTTCCTGATGTCGCATAACAACACCCACGCCGCCGCCCAGCGCCCACAGGACCGGCAGAACAGCACCGATCGACCACACTGCGCCCGGCTCCAACCACTCGGCTGGACGTGTGCCCCGCCAGTATCGCGCTCTCCCACGCAGTGCGTTCACCTAGCGCCCACAGGACCTATCCAGGACCTATCCAGGACCTATCCAGGACCTATCCAGGACCTATCCAGGACCTATCCAGGACCTATCCAGGACCTATCCAGGACCTATCCAGGACCTATCCAGGACCTATCCAGGACCTATCCAGGACCTATCCAAGACCTATCCAGGACCTATCCAGGACCTATCCAGGACCTATCCAGGACCTATCCAGGACCTATCCAGGACCTATCCAGGACCTATCCAGGACCTATCCAGGACCTATCCAGGACCTATCCCATCCGCGCCAGGACCGATCCCATCCCAGCCATCGACGAAGACGACATCGCAGACGTCATCGCCGGCGTCACCCCAGTCTGTCCTCATAGCTGTCACCGTCACCGTCACCGTCACCGTCACCGTCACCGTCACCGTCACCGTCACCGCCGCCGTCACCGTCACCGTCACCGTCACCGTCACCGTCACCGTCACCGTCACCGTCACCGTCACCGTCACCGTCACCGTCACCGTCGCCGCCGCCGCCGCCGCCGCCGCCGCCGCCGCCGCCGCCGCCGCCGCCGCCGTCACCGTCACCGTCACCGTCACCGTCACCGTCACCGTCACCGTCACCGTCACCGTCACCGTCACCGTCCCGTCATGCCGCCACGCCTGGCAGTCATGCTGCTGCTGCTGCTGCTGCTGCTGCTCGGCTACGGCTCCCTCCGCCCCGCCGGCGCGGTCTACACCCGCGTGCGTGTCCGCTACCAGGGGCCTGCCACTCCGCCCGAGTTGGCGGCACCCTCCCTAGTGAGCTGTGCGGCAGCCTGCCAGCGCCTTCCTGCGGACCAGTGCGGCGCCTTCAGCCTGACACCCCTCCGCAGGTGCCGGCTGGTCTCGTGCGCAGCTCCGGCCACTGTCCCCACGGTCATCACCAGTGTGGAGTATGTCCGCGGGCCCTCGCAGACGCTGTGCCCTACCACGACAACCACGACAACCACGACGACAACCACGACGACAACCACGACGACAACCACGGCAACCACGACGACAACCACGGCAACCACGACAACCACGACGACAACCACGGCAACCACGGCAACCACGACGACCACTCAGTCGCCCCGCCTCCGGGGCGGTGGTGTATATAGCCTTGAGCGTGACGACTAGTGGCTGTCGCTCCAGCTGTAAGCTGTTGGCTTACGGCTGTAGTATGGATGTATTTAGGATGGTACTATTTAGGACAGTAGGATGAATGTATTTTTGCGTGAGAAAATAAAGCTTGTTTGAATCCTGTGTTGTTGATTCGAGGTGGTGTAACCCACGGAATGGATAATTGTATTAGACCCGTCATAACAAATATTGGGTTTTACGAGTTACCGCTCTTTCAATTGAGACGTTCGGACAGATATCTCCATAGGCGTAGGAACGGGGGCCGGGGGCATGACCCTCACTTTTTGGTCAAATGTTTTGCTAAAATCGTTAATTTTGCTTAACGAGGAAAAATTGAGACAGCAAAAGGTAGATCAAGGCGAGAGAAGCTCAAATCTGCAAAGAAATATTGCATAGGGGGTTGGGTTCCTCTCAAGACGAGGTCAAAGTTTCACTGCCAACTGCCACCCCCCCCCCCCACACACACACACACACACACACACACACACACACACACACACACACACACGCACACGCACACGCACACGCACACGCACACGCACACGCAACGCACACGCGCACGCGCACGCGCACGCGCACGCGCACGCGCACGCGCACGCGCACGCGCACACGCACACGCACACGCACACGCACACGCACACGCACACGCACACGCACACGCACACGCACACGCACACGCACACGCACACGCACACGCACACGCACACGCACACGCACACGCACACGCACACGCACACGCACACGCACACGCACACGCACACGCACACGCACACGCACACGCACACGCACACGCACACGCACACGCACACGCACACGCACACGCACACGCACACGCACACGCACACGCACACGCACACGCACACGCACACGCACACACACACACACACACACACACACACACACACACACACACACACACACACACACACACACACACACACACACACACACACACATACACACTTTTCACGACGTTCATACGTTTCTGGATATCTCAATACACGAGATGCGGTCGAGGAACGGGAGGAATTGGAACCTGGGACTTCCCAGTCACCAGATGAATTATTTACCAGCTACACCACCAACCGTCTCCTGCGGACTATTGACTATACGACACACGGGAGTATACGCATTAACTCCTCGCGCAAATGCCTTCCCGTTGAATTCCGCTTTCGCCTCGTGCCATGGGGCCAGATGGGATGACAGAGGCGACATTTACACGCAGCGCACGACACTGCCGATCGTAACCGCCACGGGCGAATCAGTGAACGACTGTGTCTCGGCCTCGGGCAACGATACGTCCTGGAAGTGGTTCCACGGGGTTCCGTCTCGATGGTCTGAGCAATTCTGAGAAGAAAAAAACGCCCAACACAGAGCGGCCTAATATGCCTGTTTCTCAGCATTGCAAACTTCACAAACATTAAAGAGCGGGTATAATACACGTGCTTTGATCGTTAGTTGGCTCGCTTCGACAGACGGTAAGTTAATTTAAGCACGAGCTGTCCACATCACACATCCTCAAGGATGTTTTATCGATCGCGGCAAGAATGGACAATTCTCAACTTTTAACTTTTGCTTTATTGGTGTCAGGACTCAGGGCCTATTTTAAGGGAAAACCACTGGAGGGGAGGGGGATCCAAACCTAAGACACCATATAAGATACCATATAAGATCATAACCTAGCACACAAAGACAAAAAGGCGTGAGCATAACTGATGGAAAATGCCAGTTAACCGTTTTTTTTTTGCTAACAACTCACGCCATACCATAGGTGCAAGCATTGTATTTTGTATTACTACAACGTACTTCTTTCTGTACTAGCACCTTTCTCATAACAAATCCAATGCCAATGTTCAAGGTCATGTTGTTTATACCGCAATACTGTTTCAAATGTAATGCTTTGATTGAATAGGAACTGTACGGCTTCAATAAACAACGGTGGATCCAGTGAGCCAATCGAGCCAGGACCCCCAAAATGACTGGAATGGGTCGAAAATTGACCTTTACTTATTAACAACCAACTATTTTCACAAAACCTACGTTTATATTTGTGTTTTGTATACGCCGCCACCCATGAGCAGGTGACCAGGAGTGTCCCCTCCTCTTACCCAACGACTCACAGAACCAATACGTTACACCAGAGAAAATACAAATTTACGACACCTTTATGCCAAGATATGGCTACAGCACCGCAAAACAAGACAAGTTTGTTTGAAAAACAAGACAAGTTTGTTTGATAAGTTGGACAAGTTTATGCATTTATCAACACATAACTACCACGCATTTAGAGATTTCCTTGCACTTTATTCCGAAGCATAAAGGCACTTTTTGTTCAGCAGCTCACTACCATATGTTTCGATGGCAGCAGCGATCGAAATGAAAGACTGCAGTATTGCTGTCGGCTGACGTTGACATTATAGAAAAGGAGAAATTGGCGTAGGCCATCTTTCCCACAGGCTTGTCTTACCTTCCTAAACCTTCCCTAAATAAATAAAAAATTGACTGAACAAAAAATGGGAACCGCCCAAATATTGATGGGGATCACTGTATGCATAAAAATGGTTGTTCGCCTGGTATTTAATGGTTTTGAATACAATTGACAACGTGTCTTCTTACAGATATCATCCCATGGGGTGAGTTTGGCCATTAGGCCGAAAGCGATCGAGGTAGCATGGGCTATGGCCCAATTCACTCCGGAGTCCTCTGGTCCAACCAACCACGAGGGCTGGTCTCTGTTTAGAAATCAAGTCAAAACATTCATAAGTAAACCTTACCGAGAAAGAAAAGCACTTAAGATACACAAAAACACATTTTTAATGATAACAATTTGCACCTCGCTCGAAACGCAGAGTCTCCGTGGGGAAAAAAGCGATATCCGTGAACATTATTGAAATATCTCCCCTGTCCCAACCATGGGCGTCGCCACCCGAGGGGCCAGGGGACCGGACCCCAATATTAGTAGGATTGTAATATTAACTGTATGGGAGTGGGGGGGGGCAACCACCTGGTTGCCCCCACCCACTCCAAATTTTGTGGCGACGTTCCTGGTTCAACAACCCACGATCTCCCCTACTCTGCCGTTAACCCTATTACTGTCGGGCTAAAAAAGATACAAAACTGTCGGGGGGGGGGGGCTTATTCGCGCCCCCTCCCCTCCCCCTCCCTCCCTCCCTCCCTCCCTCCCTCCCTCCCTCCCTCCCTCCCTCCCTCCCTCCCTCCCTCCCTCCCTCCCTCCCTCCCTCCCTCCCTCCCTCCCTCCCTCCCTCCCTCCCTCCCTCCCTCCCTCCCTCCCTCCCTCCCCCCCACCCCCTCTCGTATCTCGGAAAACACTGGACCGATTCACTCCGGGAAAGCGGCATTCGATTCCTTAGAGCTTAAACTACATTTATATGTTGGAACTACATTTCTATGTTCGCAAATACGGGGAAAATGGCATGGGCGGATACAGGTAGCAAAAATGGGAGGAGGGAACATGCATTTTCAGATTATTTGCCCTGGGACGTTGTTTGAACGTATTTGTTTAATGTTGATGTATTTCGCCACCTACTGATATGCTCTAACATATAATCCTTCTAAAAGTTTGGGGAAATTCAGCCAATGGCGTCCCCAGGCAATTAAAAAGTATCTAAAGATGGCACTATAATATTTGTGCGCGATTTGATTTCTGTTTTGGCTGCTTATTACCGAGCGAGCGCGAAGCGCCCGTGAGGTTTCTCGTCAACTTACTAAACAAATTTACATTTGACCCGGCCCGACCCGGCCATACAGACGCTTTTCGGAAGCTAATAACTTTGCAACCACTGCTCCGATTGAGATTGGGTCCTCAACATTGGATAGGTCCATCAAATCAATTGTGTTTTTGGTATGGTGCATTCTGATAGAGGTGGTACGGTACCACAGCGCGTGGCAGTTGGCAAAAGCGAACGTCGAAATGAACAAAAAACCTTGCTAAAATTATTCTTGATCAAAAATGGCTGCATTATTCTAAGCATTGATGTATACGCTGAAGCATGCAGCGCACAGGACGCACTCCCTTTTGGCGGATTTGGAAAAGAGATCATGAACAATTTAATACAACTTAATTTTTATGTTGGCATGCATTGCGGCCTAGCAATTTTTTCTGGAGGACTTTAACTTTTAGCATTGCGCCAAAATGTGCCCAATTAATATTTAGGAAAAGTCAAAAAGTTCGATGGCTGTATCTCTACTCGTTTGGGGACAGGAGGGGACGGAAAACCCTAAGGGGGGGGGGCTAAACCGCTCCCCCCTTAGGTTTTTCCGCTCCTGTCCCCAAACGAGTAGAGATACAGCCATCGAACTTTTTGACTTCCTAAATATTAATTGGGCACATTTTGGCGCAATGCTAAAAGTTTTCAGCTCACCAGGTGCGACTTCAGGCGTGACTTTTGGAGGGCATGTTTTGGTTTTCAGCGTGTCACGGCTTTCAAAGAGAATCAATTCCCATTCTCTAACCGTTGTAGATTCGAGCTTACAACTTTCACGCCTTTTCTATCTGCTAATTGTAGACATGTTGAACATTTTATTATTCTTTTTAATGCGCATGGGTGCCTCCAGGAACGAATTTTGGGAGGCATTGTGGGTCACTGGCATTACATGTAAATCTGACAGATAAGAATTTCAAATTCAGTGAACCTTCTTAGCTATCCTTTGCACAGTTTGTGCGATTTTTTTATTTATATTTTGGGTTGCCCACAGGCGACTCCAGATCCCCAGGAACGGATTTTTTTTAAGGGGGGGGGGGGGGGTGGGGGCATGTGTTTGACTCCGTACACACACATTGTGTTTAGTAACTCAAAACGTTATTTTGCATTGGGGGATCTCGTGCAATATCATCTGCATGGCTCATAATTGCAGTTAGTGTCATAGGCGGTCCCAGGGATGACATTAGGGGGGCATTGTGGACCCACGACGTGTAACTACATAGGAAAATATATCAACTTGAAACTTGATGACCTGTGTTTAGCAATGCCTTGCAGACGCTCCATTGGTTTTTTGGTTGTCCAAGGGCGACTCCAGGGACGGATTTTTTTTTTTTGGGGGGGGGGGGGGGCATGTGTTAGACTCCGTACACACTACACAAACATTGTGTCTATTGCCCCAGAACGTTATTTTGCAGTCGGTAATCTCATGCGATATCATCTGCATGGATCACAGATGTATTTTGGGGCATAGGCGGTGCCAGGGGTGGGATAAAAGCGCATGGCCCAATGCTACAGGCGGTACCAGGGATAAAATTAGGGGGAATTGTAGACCCATGGCGTGACACTACATAGCAAAAGATATCAATAAGCAAAGATACAGATAACAAAAGACAAGGCTCAATTCCCCTCCCATTCCCCTCCTGAGCAGGCCACCGCACAAATAAAACTGTAATTATTTACTATTTCATGCATACACATATCATTATAAGCAGCCAAAACAGAAATCAAATCGGTAAAATATAGTGACATCTTTAACCCGCGCACTGCAGGGGCTTTGCGCCGAACACGAACTGCAGTTGATCCCCCCCCCCTGAGATCTAAAAAACTACGCTACGTAGCGGGAAGCGGAAAAAGGCATTTGATAGCTCCATACATGTTCTATCGAAAGTATTTCAGTGTTCTTTTAGGTCAGATCAAAATTGAGGTCACCAGAGGTCATCAAAGGTCAAATTTTCCAGTTTTTCCCTGTTTTAGGACATCGCTCCAGAAATTCCCATATATCTCAGAAACGATGCTAGTTAGAAACAAACGGAAAAAAGCATACGCCAGCCAGTGAAATTTATAATCGCTAAGGTGTCCTCAGATTTGATCTCAGGTCAATATTTGAGGCTCCAGAGGTCAAAAAGGAAAAATGTCGTTTTTTTGATACATCGTTTTTTGCTATTAACTTTTTACTTAATAAAGATAACGGAAAACTGTTTACGCCATTGTGTTTATCTTGTCAAGGCGCTTCGAATGATATATATGGTGACCTTGTTAAGTCAACTTAGCAATTTGACCTCAGGTCAAGGTCAAGTGGTGACCCATGTAGGGCATGTTGCATATGGGAAGACGTGTCTCGACGAGACAAACACATTGATGTCTGTTTTACTTCTCTATCTTCATTATGTCGGGAGTTATTGACAAAAAAGTGATGGTGACCTTGCATGACCTCAAATGACCCAATAGGAGCCACTGAACAAAAATTACACTTGGATCATCAAGAATATCCTATAATAACATAATACAGAAGTAATTGGACTAATATCATGCATATCCTTGAAATAGGAAGCATTTGTATATTTCCCCATTTACTTATCATGGGGAGGTTACGAAATTGACCTGACCTTAGGTCACCGATATCAAAATTCGAGATAAACGAATTGTAAGTACTTATGCCCTCATGACATCCTGTAAGTTTCAAACTGATCGGTGAAAAACTCTGGCTTTGGCACAACTGCAAACATTTTTGGAGGTGGGGTCACTTCACCTGGTCTGGTGACCTGACCTGAGATGACCCGAGGTTATTTTTTCAAATTGTGCCCAATTGATGTCCTGACAGGTGTGCGAAAACTCGGCGGCGCTGCGCGCCGCCGTTTTTTCGCTATCTTTGAAAAACCTGAGGAGGGCGGAAATCAACCCCCCCTGCAGTGCGCGGGTTAAACATGTTTGAAATATGAAACGGTAAGGGAGCACACGTGGTAGTAACATTTTAGTCCTAAAAAAAAAATGCCAGGCCGCAATGCATGCCAACATAAAAATTAAGTTGTATTAAATTGTTCATGATCTCCTTTCCAAATCCGCCAAAGGGAGTGCGTCCTGAGCGCTGCATGCTTCCCCGTATACATCAATGCTTAGAATAATACAGCCATTTTTTATCAAGAATAATTTTAGCAAGGTTTTTTGTTCATTTCGACGTTCGCGTTTGCCAACTGCCACGCGCTGTGGTACCACCTCTATCAGAACGCACCATACCAAAAACAAAATTGATTTGATGGACCTATCCAATGGTGAAGACCCAATCTCAATCGGAGCAGTGGTTGCAAAGTTATTAGCTTCCGAAAAGCGTCTGTATGGCCGGGTCGGGCCGGGTCAAATGTACATTTGTCTAGTAAGTTGACGAGAAACCTCACGGCCGCTTCGCGCCCGTTCGGTAATTAAACAGTATGTCATCCATACACCTCACCCAGCACCACAAAAACTGGCACCACAACCCACTACCGTGCCGGAAAGCCAGTGGAGTTTGCGTCTTGTATTTACTGCGCCAGAGACGTCTCAGAATATTCAGCTGCCATATGAAGCAAATTCAGGTACCATTCGAGAGAAAAAATACTTCCTGCGAAAGACGCCTAAATAATTTATCTTTCCACTTTTCAGTTTAGGAGCTTTCTAACCATCTGAGATATAAGCGGCACAGCTGGAATAAGGAATCATTTTTCTGCATACAAGTCCTCTGAACTTGCAGTGAAATTACGTAATGGGGTAGGGGACAATTTTGTAAGGTACCAATGTTTGGGGTTCATAAAAACAAGGATAATTTGTAATAATGTAAATATTTTATTATAAAAAATGCGAAATGAACTCAAAAATGATTAAAAACTAAAACAATTAAGCTCATGTCATTGTAGTTGTGACGTCACGACCATAGTGAAAATCAAAAGTGCCGTCACAAATCACGAGTGTCGTGACGTCACAAACAAAATCAAGAAAGTTTATTTTTAATATGAGAAGTTAAGAGGAAGTTTTAGGACAGAAGGCGGTCTAAGATGTGTGTGAGAAGTATATCGAAAAATCGGGAAAATATGCTGACTTTGTTATGCGTAAAAACCCACTACCTGTCCGCCATCCCATTGTAGTTTTATTAAAACTTCCGAAAACCGTGCGAAATGCAATAAAACAGCCCAGCGCATGCAAAAAAAAACAAATAAACAGCCCAATAAAACAGCCCTGATATATATCATAATATCAACAGATTTCAAAAGTTTCCAATACAAAATATAGCAGTTTTTCTCTTAAATATGTATACATCGCACTTTTGCAAAGAAAAAACAAAGATTATCTACATTTTTGACAAATGAGTATGTTATGAAGGACGTCGATTCAGCTTTGAAATTTTCAACGAGGACGTCAATTTAGAACTGAAAAGTGCATCAGTGAAGAAGCAAAACTTATTTTTGAAAAAAAATGTGGTGGCATTATTAGGTCTCTCTATTTGTTGTTTTGCTGAAAATTAAATATCCTGAGAGGGTAACATCAGACTGGTTATTGATTCGACACTGATTGAATCGATTGGAATCATTCAATAAAAACTCATTGAATCAAAACATAATTGATTCACCACCAGATCTTTTGATTCATGAATCGTAATGTGGAGCAGATTGCGGCACAGCTGGAAAAAATGGAGCAGATTGAAAAGGAAAGAGATTTAGGTGTCGTGGTAAACAATAGACTATCAGCGTCAGACCAGGTTGTAAAGCTAGGAAAAAGGCACTTAGAATGCTAGGGGCCATTAACAGAAATGTTTCCTACAAGAGTGAAAAGGTAATAACAAAACTGTATTGTGCATACGTTAGACCACATTTGGAGTATTGTGTACAAGCCTGGTCTCCAACATATGAGAAAGATTGCTGGTTGTTAGAAAGAGTTCAAAAAAGGGCAACAAAAATGGTTAATTGTCTTGGTAGTTTACCTTATGAAGATAGATTAAAGAAATTGGGTATGTTTTCACTTAGATATAGAAGGCTAAGAGGAGATCTAATTGAAGTCTTCAAATTTGTAAATAGTCAGCATTCTGGATATTTAAAGGGTATGTTTGAGTTCAATAGGGAAAATCGAGGTAGAGGTCATCAGCATAAACTCATTATGAAACAAAGTAGGACTAGGCTACGACAGTCATTTTTCAGTAGAAGGGTTGTAGGACATTGGAATATGCTACCAGGGGATGTCGCTGATGCAGTGACACTTGCTTCCTTCAAAATTAGATTAGATAAATACTTTACAGAGAAGGGATTAGTTCATAAATACTCGTGGGATTAGCCTTCTTTTATGCAGGTAGAGTAAGGGGTGATTTGAAGGGGCGAGACTGGTGGAGGGGGGGGGGGGGGGTGCAACCTCGGATGGGCCCAAGAGGCTCTTTGTTGCACTTTTCTTTTATGTCTTTTATGTCTTTATGTCTAATTGAATCAAAACCCGCATCAAATCAAGGCTGATTGAATCACAAGATTTAACGATTCAAGTACACTGGTGAATTGTGCAAATACATGCAGTCCCAGTGGCTACATTCATTTATACTTAAATACCATTGCTGTAACAATGTTTTAATGATCATATATATGCATGTTTCCATTTTGTATTTGATATAAATTCACCTTGTATATTTAAAAGTTGAATCAAATGTGAATCGATTAAAATATTTGTTTTGATTCTTTTAATCGAAAGGAATCAATTCTCAAAATTGTATCCTTAATCGAACGGTGATTGAATCATTCAGATTCTAAAATGAATCATGATTGAATCGTTCCAAAAAAAAATTGAATCAATAACCAGTCTGGGTAACATTGGCCTCCCACGCCAATGTTGGGCGGGTGTGCAATTTATCGGCACCACTCTTTCCAACTGAAAGTCCCAGATTACGCTACAATGACGCCATAGAAATGACGATCCTGTAACCCCAAAGTTGAGAATGGGTGACGCTGTGATATTGTCACGCTTTTAGCACACGCTTAGTTTTCAATTATCGGAACAGCTATTTTGTGTTAAATATACAACAAACTGACTGCCCGAAGCATCGATTGTTGGGTTATTATCATACAAATTTTAGCCTCAATATCCACCTCCTTCTGGAATAGTGAAGTTCTCTCAGCATACATCACACTCTTGCAACAACAACAACAAAAGCAGGACACTGGGCCGGAGTAGCTGATCCTCCCCCATGTGGGTGACAAGCAGATTTTCGGAACGAATCACCTCCGAGGAGTGACGCTCCGCGCAAGCGTGCCGACCGGTCGGCGGTTGGCTCGGGCCGCGTGAGGCGAGTTGGAGAGTGCGCGAGGCGTACTGGACGGCACACAACACACCTGGCGAGTGAACAGCACCCTTCTCTAGCACATGCCGACTCACAAATCAGACTTACCTGAAAGAGGCGACCCTCGGGAGAGAAAGTGTTGACTCCACGGTCATACTCAGAGCGTGTGAGAAACATGATGGCTGAAACATACAGGCATTGTTGTGAGCAGCTTGAATCCCCCCCCCCCCCCCCCCACACACACATCTGGCTCCCAAGACCACTAAAGTTCTCAGATTATTAAAACGTGGACCTTAGTCATCTATTTGTATTTGTCCACCCCCTGTGTAGCTCAGTCGGGAGAGTGCTTGAGTTGCAAGCTGATTCGCTCTAGCAAGGTGGGTTCGAGACGCTTCAGCGTTCGCTATTTGCCCCTGGTGGAAATTATCTGCCGCCGGTGGTAGCGGCAGTGTTCAAGGTTTGGTGAAGCCAGCGTGCCAGGAGGACCGCCCTCAGCCATTTGGGAACATACAACTTTCGCAACTAAATTATCTGATGACCTGGAATTGCGCGCTCATATTGGTCACAGCCCAAGCAACAAACCTTGTTTAGTGTGAGCCTTGACATCATAAATCCACCCAATTAAAAGATCTGGACTAAATTTATACAAAAATATAATAGGGGTATGCAGGTTAAAATATTTAAAAATAGGTGATAGAGATAAAATAGCATATCAAAAGTTGTGTTCAAGGGGGGGAAACAGGGATAATGAGATGGATTTTAAGCTCCTCAGACAATCTTCAGTATTTCCACACAATGCAGAAAAAATCCTTAGTCAATTGAGCTGATTTAATTATATAATAGCTTGGTAGTAAAAATTGCCCCAGTCTCAGTCTCAGTTTGCAGC
Source organism: Chirona hameri (assembly GCA_036785665.1). Lineage (NCBI taxonomy): Eukaryota > Metazoa > Arthropoda > Thecostraca > Balanomorpha > Balanidae > Chirona > Chirona hameri. Next base: position 61,803 of record JAXIVJ010004472.1, on the reverse strand, counting down.
ACAATACAACCCAAAATAATGCAACCACAAAATACAAAGCTGAAAATTCAAGCAATAGCATATTTTTGGCTGTCAACTGATTAAAGTTACAACATTTCGTCATGTAAGAACTACACAGAAGAAGTAAATCACATTACTTAGTGTATTGCAAGTGCTATAACTTAAGAGAAATTGAATGGTTATGCATATACAAAATATGCAGTGTCTCTCAAATTTAATTGGCTATGTTTAGTTCAGAAGTTAGGATAAAGGTCCAATCTCTGGTTGTGGTTGCATCAAAATGTTGGAACTGTCATTCTACTAGTGGTGTATCAGAGCTTTAGCACATCAGTACCATATATGATGATATGATGATAGATGGCTGTGATGAGCATTGTGCAGATAAAAATAAGATGGAAAAAGTAGCCTTTGCTCATGTTATGGTAATTAAAAAGATGATGAATAATTAACCAATTATTATTATTCATTTAATTATTCATCATCTTTTGTAATTACCATAACATGAGCAAAGGCTACTTTTTCCATCTTATTTTTACATCAGTACTATCTACAATATTGATATCAATAGCATATTAAGCTTGGAATTTGTATGTGAATGAAGATTATATTGGATCTTAACCCTTTACCCTAGGAACCAAGAGAGTGGATGTGATGTGATGTGGATCAGGATAGGTACAAGAAAAGAGAATATGGGGTTAAACAGGTGAGATCAGCCCCCATCAATTTCCCTGGCAACACTTGAACTGTGATGTCACCATTTCTACAGTGAGACGGCTTTGGCATGGCAGCCTATGGGGAAAATAGGTGGTACTCAGGTAAAAAAAAATGGAAAAAATATATAAAGCAGTTCGTTCAGAAGATGATACATAACTGTGATGCCAAAGACCTTGCCTATTCATATCTTGGGTCGTTTTGGCCAAATTGAGGCCAATATTTGCTCATTAAATTATTTTATTGAACCCTGTACACCTTCCAATAAGGGTCATTTTTAGCTCATCTAACGGTAATAGGTATAATTTCGCCTTTATTGACAATGTGTCAATACTCCCAAGCAGCGCACCCATGGAAGTAGAGGTGCCATGCAGGATTCCATTAGCATGGCAACCACTGTGACTCAACAAATCCAACATGCTTAGCTTGGGTGCGATCGGCAACACAACCAATTTGCAGTAATCACGTCAAATTTGTTGGTGATTCGTCTGTCACCAAATATTCGCTCAGTTTGTGTTTGGCAAGACAACAAATCTGCAAACAAGTGAATTCGCCTGACGAATTCGCTCTGTTGCATCACAAATTTCCAAACCAGTCGTCGGGAGGGCTAATTTCTTTTGAAAGTCTGATAAAATGACCAATGCTCATCAAACATTAGGAAAAGAGAATATGACATACCCTGTCTTTACCACTGAACAATGAACATCATTTCTGAAAAAGTTGAAAGAACCGTGATTTAGACATAAAAGAAAAGTGCAACAAAGAGCCTCTTGGGCCCATCCGCGGTTGCACCCCACCCCACCCACCCCCCCCCCCCCCTCCACCAGTCTCGCCCCTTCAAATCACCTTACTCTACCTGCATAAAAGAAGGCTAATCCCACGAGTATTTATGAACTAATCCCTTCTCTGTTAAGTATTTATCTAATCTAATTTTGAAGGAAGCAAGTGTCACTGCATCAGCGACATCCCCTGGTAGCATATTCCAATGTCCTACAACCCTTCTACTGAAAATTGACTGTCGTAGCCTAGTCCTACTTTGTTTCATAATGAGTTTATGCTGATTACCTCTACCTCGATTTTCCCTATTGAACTCAAACATACCCTTTAAATATCCAGAATGCTGACTATTTACAAATTTGAAGACTTCAATTAGATCTCCTCTTAGCCTTCTATATCTAAGTGAAAACATACCCAATTTCTTTAATCTATCTTCATAAGGTAAACTACCAAGACAATTAACCATTTTTGTTGCCCTTTTTTGAACTCTTTCTAACAACCAGCAATCTTTCTCATATGTTGGAGACCAGGCTCGTACACAATACTCCAAATGTGGTCTAACGTATGCACAATACAGTTTTGTTATTACCTTTTCACTCTTGTAGGAAACATTTCTGTTAATGGCCCCTAGCATTCTAAGTGCCTTTTTCCTAGCTTCTACAACCTGGTCTGACGCTGATAGTCTATTGTTTACCACGACACCTAAATCTCTTTCCTTTTCAATCTGCTCCATTTTCTGCCCACCCATTTCATACCTATGTTTACTGCTAACCCGTCCAGCGTGCATAATCTTACATTTACTCAAATTGAATTTCATCTGCCATGCTTCAGACCACTCAACTAGCTTGTCCAGATCTGATTGAAAAACATCCTGATCATGTTTTCCTCTAATAATCCTGACAACTTTTCGATCGTCTGCAAATTTCAAGACTTTGCTGTCTATACTGTTCTCAATTCCATTCACAAATATTATAAAAAGCAATGGGCCCAGGACTGAGCCCTGTGGAACCCCACTGAGAACCTCCTTCCATTGTGATTGGCACCCATTCAATATAACCCTTTGCTGGCGTCCTGAAAGCCACGTTTCTATCCAATCCAGAATCTTGCCCCTGATCCCATGAATTCTAATAAGTAAAATAACAAAACAAATCATGACATGGCACAGCAGTGACAAAACCGGTGGATAGTTGTTGTTCCAGAACGCACAAGACAGCGAATTCATCGGAGAATGAATTTGTTGGATTTGTTGGAGAGCGAATTAGTTGTTGCCGATCACACCCCTTAGCTTAGCTTATGGTCATCAGGTCTGAGAAAGACCCAAAGGCCTGAGGTACCTGCTCTCATCAAGCTCTCTAGTTCTGTTCAGTTTCAACCTGTGTCTGGTATTTGATACCAGAGATGTGCCCAGTGGGCATCCAAATTGGTGTTGAAGGAGTTTACCATGGTTTATTAGTATAAACTATAGTGCTTGAAAGATTAAATGTTAGTCTCACTATTTTACAACAATTCAAATAAAATGGAAATTTCATTTTGTATTATTTCACTCTTTGAGTAAGGACGCCAGTTTTTTCTACTTTGTAAGATAATAATTGATACATTGTGTTTATGCACTGAAAGTATTCTAAAAATATATGATATTAAACTTCAAATCTAGTGAGGAAATGGTGACGTAGAATCGAGATAACAATAGCCTGTTATTTTTTGGCCGTGGGTGAGATGAACCGAGGTTAGATTTCACTCCACACACTTTCACACTGAAATTCGAAACAAACTGATGACGTAAACCACACATCTAGCTGCATAATTACCTTTTTTAACTGAACTGGAAACAGTTCAGGAGATAATTCCGGCAGTAAATATTTGTAATGGCGCCTGACAGTGTATACAAAATGCCGACAAGGGAACTTCTCCTATTTGTAAACAGCAAGTCACCATGCCAAGAAACATCTGCGCCAGATTGACTACCATTCGTGCCGGTCACTTTTGCATTTAAAATGTGATAAGCGCTTATCAATTTTATATCTCAGACTTTTTCTCTTTAATAAAATGAAAATTTTGATATAATTGCATGTTGTGTTTTATTGTTATAGTCACTCACTGCAACGAAATTCCCAACACTCGTATTTTATTAACACTCTTGAGAATGCAGTATTTTTGCAGACATTTCATACGCAGTTGTTCTTTTGATTTTCTTGTTGATTTTGTGGTATATTCTGGCGTGTCGTTGGTGAGCAGGGGGTGTCATCCCGGGATTCCCATGTATCAGCTGACGAGCGGCAAGCATTAGCGATGACGTCACTGGTGCTGTGGGCCAGTCGTGGCCAGCCCCGTCACCGCCGCTGCGCTTTCGAGCGTGTTGCGGTCCTTTGACGGGAGTTGACGAGAGCAGTGTAACCGGTAGCCCTTCCCCACCTGTAGTCCTCTCCGCAACGCCGCGTCGGGTATTATGCGTGCCCGGCAGTTAGTAATTCGTCATCTCTAGCGGGTTGTCATGGCAACCCGCTACTGGTGGGCGGCGTCGGCTAGGCGGCGAGGCAGTCGAGTGTGGGGTGTCGTGGAGGATGCCACGCGCGGTGCCGGAATAAACATTCTGTGCTGTTATTCTCGAGTCTCGAGTCACGAGTGAAACCGAGTGAAAAGCTAAGGAAACCGAACACGAACGGTAACATTGGGGGCTCGTCCGCTGCGTCCCTAGGCCAGCGAGCTTCCGTGACGTGTTGTGAATTTGTCATGGACAGTAATTTTAATTTCCATAATCATGTCGCTCTCTGATACCCGTTCAGCCAGCGACTTACAACATCCGCAAGCTGATGTTGTCGTGGAGGAGAAGCCTGCAGCGGCCATGCTCGCATTTATGGAAGAAATGCGAGGTCAGATGAACAACCAGAACAGGAAAATCCCGCTTTGCGACATGCTGTTTCTGTAATGGCGGCTCCGGTGGACAATGGCGGCAGAGGGGCTGTCATGGCGGCTCCAGTGGACAGTGCGGGCGCGGATCCAGACGACGACGCCCCCACTGCCGCCGCCGTGCTTCCTGCGGGCCGTGTCACGGTTCCATGTCACCCTCCTCGTTCTCACGAGTTACTGGCGTACAACGACGCTGCAGAGACTACGGCCGATTTTTTCGTCCGATTTGAAACGTATTGTGCGGCAGAATACCGAGGGACCTTCGATGACGCGTTACCGCTACTCCGCTCCAAGCTGTCCGGCCGTGTACTCGAGCTCTTTGATGCTAACGGATCGCGGAGCTCATACCAGGTGCTGAAACGTCGCCTGCTGGAGTGGGCCTCGCGTCAGGGCGGCTGTGAGGCGTCGTCGGCGACGGACGCGTACCGGGACGCTGCGCGCCGGCCGGGTGAATCGCTGGCAGTTTATGCCTTCCGGCTGGCTACGCTGTTCGAGGACGCATACCCAGAGGTCGACAAACCGGTGAGCAATGATCTGCGCTTCAAACTGTTGTCGACGCTGCCTACGTGTGCCGCTGACTTTCTCCGTCGGCAACTGCGATATGCGCTGGTTAACCATAACACCACCCTCACCTGGAACGGGCTGGTGTCGTACCTCGAATGTGAACGTTTCGACTCGGACGCTGAGGCCCTTCAGGACTCGTTATACGCGCGGACTTCGGCAGAGCGCGGCAGTCGGTCGGCAGCTGTGCGGCGGCCGTGCCGCTCCTCCCGCCCCCGGATGACGTCACCGCGGCCGCAGTCTGCATATTGTGACTCGTTCGACCGCTGGCGAGTCAGACAGTGATTCTGACTGCGCTCCTCGTTCAATCAGTCTCGCGCGCGGCACACTCGAGTCGCGTGGCGCGCCAGCTCGACAGCGCCGCGTACCGGACACCCTGCAACTGCGCTCGCCGGTCCGCGAGCGCCGCACGGCCACGCCGCGCTCGCCGACCCGTGAGTGCCTCGATGCCTCTCCGATCTGTGATTTCTACCGCCGCCGCGGTCACACCAAGAGGGAGTGCCGTCGCGCCAATAACCTGTGTTTCACGTGCGGCGTCTCCGGCCACTTCGCGCGTGACTGCCCTGTGACCCGCGACGATGAGACTGGTCCTTCCGTCCCGGGTCATCTGCTCCGTTCCGGCTCGCCGCGGCCATCGAGCGGGACCCGGTACGACTCGTCTGGCTCGACTGCGGTGCATGAAGAGCTCGGAGAGTCTCGACTCCGCCGCCGCGGGGGGCGTGCCCCGGCACCCCGCCGGTCGGAAAACTAGAGGGTCGTACCGCCGCAGCGGGGCCAGCTGCTACGACCGTTTCCAGCCCTGCATCTCAACAGTCCATGACTGCGCCTGATACCGACCTACCGGATACCACTGCGCCTCTGTTACCGTGTCCCGGTGTGCTGCATGCAGAAAACGTCTTCGCCTCGTCTGTTCGGCCGGAACCGGCTCTGCACGCGGCGTTTGTCGTTGGTTCTCAGACTGTGACTGGTGTCTTGGACACCGGCTCTGGCCGCTCGATGATCGCGCGGCACCTGGTCATGGACAACCTGATTCGACCGAGCTCGGAGGTCATTCACGCTCTTGGTGGTCGCGAGTTGCGTCCGGTGGGATGTGCAGATGTCACTGTTGTGTTGCACGGAGTGTCGCTCGAACTCACCAACTGTCTAGTGCTAGACTCAGACCTGGCTGTAGTCGCTCTTGTTGTCGGCTGCGATGCGCTGGAACGACATGGCCTGTGCCTCGACGTCTCTCGCCGCTCGGTCACCGGCCGACACGCGGAGGGCTCGCAGTGGACGCTGTATCTTCCCACTGGCGATCGCACCTCTGTATGTGCGTATTTTGCGCGCGCTGTGCCTTGTCGAGCGATGCGGGATGTAACGGTTGCGCCTGGTGACTCTGTGACCCTGCCCTGCACGGTTAGTTCCCAGCCTACCTGTGCTTCGTGTGGCCCGTCTCCACGCTCGTATGTGTTCACTGGTGGCGTCTCCAGTGCTCCTTGCCTACAGCCGGTTGATGGAATTATGGCCCTGTCAGAGCCTCGCGTGCTCGTTTGTAATCGAGGGTTTGTACCAGTCACTGTCCGGAAGGAGGCACAGGTCGGTCAGCTGCACACAGCGGCGGACAGCATGCTTGACTGTGACGTACCTGTGGACGTGCTCACCGCTTCTTCGGACACCGCACGCGAGCAGCCCCGTCGCCCGCCGTCCGCGGACGAGATACCTGGTCTCACACGTGACCAGCGGGACGCTGTGCAAGAGATCTTCGATCGGCATTCGGCGGTGTTTGCGAGTGATGACGCCCACGCTGGGGTCCCGCGATCTGCTCTGACAGCGCACCGAATCGAGCTGACGGACGACACTCCGATCTACATTCGACCCCGCCGCATGTCTCCTCCGATCACCGAGGAGGTTGAACGTCAGTGTCTCGAGCTCGAACGTCTGGGGATCATCGAACGCTGCAGTTCTGCGTGGAATGCGCCGATCGTTCCGATTCGCAAAAGGAACGGATCTCTTCGCTTGTGCATCGACTATCGCCGTCTAAACCGGCGTACTGTGACTGAACGCTTCCCGATGGCGGATGTCGCCGATTCCGTCTACAGCGCGCACGACATGCGCTGGTTCAGTGCGCTGGACATCGAACGGGCCTACTATCAGCTCCCGATCTCGGAGGAGTCGCGCGATTTCACTGCGTTCAGCACTCAACGCTCACATTATCGGTTCCGGTGTCTCAGTTTCGGTTTTAAAAATGCGCCTGCCGTCTTCCAGCGTGAGATGCAGGCCATCTTCGCCGGATTCTCACGCCAGCAGCTGGTCGTGTATCTGGATGACCTCCTGCTGATGGAATCGTCGTTCTCGGGCCATCTCCGGCTCGTGGACGCTGTCCTGTCGGCGCTGGAGGCGCACGGCATCACGCTGAACGCAGCGAAGTGCAGCTGGTTTCAGCCTGAGGTAAAGTTCCTTGGACATCAGCTCTCGGCAACAGGACTGCGCAAAGCACCCGAGTACATCGAGAAGGTTCGGAGTTTCCCGCGCCCGCGCACCGTTCAGGAATTACGTCAGTTCCTCGGTCTCGTTAACTTCCAGCGGACGTTCGTCCCGCGCTGCTCTGACATCGCTCGCCCTCTGTCAGGCTCTACTGTGCTCACCTGGACGCCGGACATGACTGGCTCGTTCGAACAGCTGAAGGACGAGATCGCGCGCGATATCACGCTCGCCTTCCCTGACTACAGTGACGACGCCCACCCGCTCTGTCTCTGGGTGGACGCGTCGGCGTACGGTGCCGGCGCCTGCATCACTCAGCACCAGCACGGACAGGACCGCTCCATCGCGTTCGCCTCGACGTCCTTCACGAACGCTCAGAGCGGCTATTCGGCGACTGGTCGGGAGCTCGCGGCGCTCCGCTGGGGCGTGACAACCTTTCATGCGTTCCTGGCTGGTGTCCGCTTCATCGCTTACACCGATCATCAGGCGCTCGTTCATATGCACTCATTGCGACTGCTGAGCCATCGGGTCACAAGGACTGTGGAGGAGTTGGTGGCCTACGACATGGAGATCCGTCACGTTCCGGGCCGTCTGAACGCCGCCGCTGACATGCTGTCGCGTGTGGACGTCCCGGAGGGGGCGCCGCCTGTGCCTGACACCTCCCCCGCCTGGTCTCATCCTCTCGCATCGGCCGGAGGGGGGAGGGGACAGCTTGGTTGAGTGCCTCTGCAAGTGGATGGGCAACAACGCGCTTCGTCCAGCTGTCAACCACGAGCTCCGAGCGAAGCTGATCGAAGAGGCTCTCCGCTCGCCGGGAAGATACGGGCTGAAACTCGATCGGTCCGTGCGCCAGGCGCTGCGTTTGATGCGCCTGCCCGGACAGCCGCTGGCTGTCGAGCTGCTTGCGGTGTTCGCGTGCTTGTTTGACGTGAGAGTGTTGGTGCACTTCGGACCTGACAATCCGATGACCTTCTGCAGTGCGCGCCACAGTCTAAACGGAAACGTTCACCTACAGTGTCTAGCGGGCATCCACTTTAATCTGCTCGCGGGGAGGGGCGCGCTGTTCGAGCAGAACCCTGTGCTGACAGCGTACATTCCGAGCGAGGAACGCGCCCGGGACGGCTCAGAGCAGAGCTCACCACCTCGACGCGGACCAGACGCCCAGGCGGGCGACGTCGAGGGCGAGGCTTCAAAAGAGCCTGCGTGTGGACATGTGTGCAATTCGCGCTGCTCGATTGCGGCGACCTGCAATAGACAGGCAGTTTGTGCGATGCTGGATAGCGGCGCGGCCGTCAGCTTGTGCAGTGCTGACACACTGAGGCGTATCGGCTTCAGTGATTCTGACGTTCGCCGTAGCAATGTGGTGCTACAGGGGATCGCTGGGTTAACGTTCGGGACTGAGTACGTCGAAGCCGAAGTCGCGCTTTCACCCGACATGATGCCAGTTCGTGTCCCCTTGGTGATTGACCGTAGCAACTCGTTCGGTCACTGTCTGCTGCTAGGTGTGAACTTCCTGCAAGCAGTCGGTGCTATCATTGACATGAAACGACGTGAGGTGACCTGTGGAGACTGTGTTAGTCCGATGCTCGAGCGGACGCACGCACCAGATGACAGCAGTCTGATCGGACTGGCACAACCGCAACGCGTGCCAGAAGTCGCAGCTGTGCGCGACCATCAGCGGCACAAACGTTTGATCCGATCTCTCGCCCACCATGTTCGGCAGAAAACAAACAGGAGAGATCTGCCAGCATCGCTTCGCCGTTTCCGCTCGCACTGGAAGCGAATCACCATCGTTGACGGACTGGTGATGCATCAGCACGTCGAACACGACCACGTGCCTGTAGTATCTCGTGACTGGCTTGTGGAGCTGGTCGGGACGATGCACGCAGAGTCCGCGCACGCCGGTCGTGACAAGCTCGTCAGCATGATATCCCAGCAGGTTTTCTGTCCTGGGGCGCTCAACATCGTGGCGGATGTGGTTGGTGCCTGTACTAAGTGCCAGCTGTTCAAGCCGTCCGTGCAGGTGAAGCAGCCTCCGACAATCAAAATTGAGGCCAGCGCGCCATACCAACTGATCGTGGCGGACTTGGTTATGCTTCCGCGCAGTGGACGCGGTCACATCGGGTGTCTTGTCGTGGTCGACCATGCCTCCAAGTTTGGCGTTGCAGTGCCGATTCGGTCCAAATCGTCACCCGCGGTAGCTACGGCATTCGAGCAGCGGGTACTGCCAGCACTTCTCCGTCCAGCAGCCCGCTGCCTGACTGACAACGGCGGTGAGTTCTGTGGAGCTGAGTTCGAGGCCGTTCTGCAGCGATGGGGCATCGAACATGTCCTGTCTACTCCGCTGCGCACGCAGGGTCACGGTGCGGTGGAACGCCTCAACCGCACGCTTGGCCAGTCTCTCCGGATGCTGGATGGCGCGCCGGGAGACTGGGACCTTCGCCTTCCCCAAGCTGTCTCAACGTACAACACAACCGTGCACTCTGAGCTGGGCGTGACGCCAGCCCAGTACCTGCTGGGGCGCGTGCACGAGACCAGCGACGTTCCGCGAGTCCCGATGGCGACGCAGTGTGAATGGCGCCCGGGACACCCAAGCTTCGCGCCCTTCCGCGCCGGCGATCGCGTCAAAAAGACGATCGAGCGCCCGGGAAACCTGTTGTCCCTCAAGCTCGGGCCCCGCTACGTTGGTCCGCTGACAGTGACGCGAGTGAACGCCAACGGCGTGACCTACGAGGTCAGAGACCGGAGGGGTCGAGATCAGCGAGCGCACCACGCACAGCTGAGACAATGGAAGAGCCCACCAGCGTATCTACGGCGAACTTCTCCGCGCGTGCAGAGCCTCTTTGACTGGGCGAGCGGCGAAGCGGAGCCACGTGACGGGGCAGAACCAGCAGCTCCCGTCAATCTTCAAGTGCCGTGTGGACTGGTGCAGCAGCCAACCACACCTCCTGAGTCAGCGCGACATGGAGTGACGCAGCTGACTGTACCGCGCAATCCAGCGCAACACGTGATAGCCGCGCGACGCGAAACGCCGCAGCAAACGACGCCGGTGCGACGCGAGACAGCGTCAACGTCGTCGCCGCTCCGACCCTGCCTGCGGTCACCACGGCGGACTGACGAGCGGACGGTGCAAACTTCGCCAGTGTCACAGCAGGTGCGATTCCAGATGCCAGCCGCCACGGATGCCTCTAACGGGGGTATCCGCAGGTCGTCGCGAACTCGACACTCTCCGCAATGGATGAGCGACTACGTTATGTGATGAACCCCTTTCGCGTGTATGTGTTCGTTTGACGGAGAATGTACTGTCCTTGTTGAGGTGCGGCGTTGGCTGGCGGGGGGAGTGTAACCGGTAGCCCTTCCCCACCTGTAGTCCTCTCCGCAACGCCGCGTCGGATATTATGCGTGCCCGGCAGTTAGTAATTCGTCATCTCTAGCGGGTTGTCATGGCAACCCGCTACTGGTGGGCGGCGTCGGCTAGGCGGCGAAGCAGTCGAGTGTGGGGTGTCGTGGGGGATGCCACGGGCGGTGCCGGAATAAACATTCTGTGCTCTTATTCTCGAGTCACGAGTGAAACCGAGTGAAAAGCTAAGGAAACCGAACACGAACGGTAACAGCGGCAATTTGAAGTCGTCGCCGTTATATAAGTAAGTTATGTTGCAAGTCCATATTTGGAAATATTTTGTTTTTCTTAAGTTTGTTTTTAGCATGTCTTGAACATTAAGCCAAAACAATGCCATTTGCAACATTTCCAGGTACAATGTATGGCCGTCTCACCCCTCAGCCGGACCGGGGCAGCGTACGACCGTCTCACCCTCAGCAGGACCGGGACAGCGTACGGCCGTCTCGCCACTCAGCCAGACCGGGTCCGCGTGTGGTCATCTCACTCCTCAGCCGGACCGGTGCAGCGTATAGCCGTTTCATCCCTCAGCCAGACCGGGGCAGAGTATGGCCGTCTCGCCCTTCAGCCAGACCGGGGCAGTGTATAGCCGTTTCACCCTTCAGCCAGACCGGGGCAGCGTATGGCCGTCTCACCCCTCAGTCAGACCGGTGCAGCGTATGGCCGTCTCGCCCCTCAGCCAGACCGGGACATCGTATGGCCGTCTCACCCCTCAGTCAGACCGGTGCAGTGTATGGCCGTCTCACCAGTCGCACATCACACAGACCGGGGCAGCGTATGGCCGTCTCACCCCTCAGTCAGACCGGTGCAGTGTATGGCCGTCTCGCCAATCGCACATCACACAGACCGGGGCAGCGTATGGCCGTCTCACCCCTCATTCAGACCGGTGCAGCGTATGGCCGTCTCCTCCCCCCCCCCCCCCCCCCCTCAGCCGGACCGGGGCAACGTATGACCGTGTCACCCCTCAGTCAGACCGGTGCAGTGTATGGCCGTCTCGCCAGTCGCACATCACACAGACCGGGGCAGCGTATGGCCGTCTCACTCCTCAGTCAGACCGGTGCAGTGTATGGCCGTCTCGCCAGTCGCACATCACACAGACCGGGGCAGCGCATGGCCGTCTCCCCCTTGTAAAATACTACTAAGCCTTCATTTCTGTATTCCTGGCCAACACATTCTGAAACGACAGTAGATGCACTGTTAGGACATTACATCCCTCCACCGCCCCATCTGGTGCCCAAGTGCGTTGCCGCTGATGAGGCTAACAGGTACTTAAACGCTTGCTTCAATTCGGTTCGCGCGCGAACTTCAGAACGCGCGCGAACGCGAAGTTCGCGCGTGGGTCCAAACAAACATAAACAAACAAACAAAACATGGTCATTCCGCTTTCACTCGCCGTTTACATAGTTCACGCTATTGCGCACCCGGGTCACTCACTGATTCGCCTGCGTGCCTGCTTAGAGCTCGTAACCGCGCAGGTACGCGGGCGGCCGCTTCGCGCGAACGGACCGCCGTGGGTTCGGGACGTCTGGACGCGGCGGCCTGTCGCCCGCCGCCACGGCAGCCGCATCAGCACCGCAAGTCCGCCGCGCGGCGCCCGCACAGAGGGGGTCAGGCGCCGCGTCAGTGCCGCCAGTCTGGGGCGCTGTGTCCGCGCCGAGAGAGTCAGCGACATCGTTCGACATCTGGTGTTCTGGTTGGTCCGGGCAAGCCGACCAGGCCTCGTCATCCGGCGTCTGCCTTGTCGGGTACCGCTGCCGTTCGTAGTGGTTGGCGGCTCTTGAGTCGAGCTTGACCTTCTTGAGTCTTTGTGCGTCCCTGGTGATGTTCTTGCCATCCCTTGACGCTGTTATTTGTGTTCCCACCACCTGCGTGACACAGTAGGGGAACGGGTCGTACCAGGGTCGCTGCTTGGTCGCCGTTTGTTGCAGCAGGACGGTGTCTCCGACCGTGATGGCGTGTGCCCGAACGTTCGTTTTCTTGTCCTTGTAGTGCTTCTGGGTGGCCTTCGAAGCATTGTGTTTCTCCTCCAGGTCCTGACTGCCATGTGTTGGCCAGGCTAGGTTCGGCAGTCTTGTTTTGAATGGCCGGTTGAAGAGCGCCTCTGCTGGCGCCCGCCCTGTGCTGCTGTGCGGCGTGGCCCTGTACTGCCTGAGCAGTTTGTACATTTCTTGCTTGGGGTTCTTGCCCTCGACGATCGACGTATGCCAGGATTTTTTCAGGATCTTCATGAAGTTTTCGGCTAGTCCGTTGGCCTCGGGGTCCTCCGCGCTTACTTTTTTGTGCTGACGCCCGGCCCAGCGCATGTACGTTGTGAACGCATGACCGTTGAAGGGTGGACCGCCGTCCGTCTTGGCTGAGTCTGGAAAGCCGTGTGTTGAGAACACCTTGTCCAGCATGGGTATCACTGTGTCCCCGCTGGTGCTCTGAGTCGGCTCCACCACCGGGTAGCGTGAGTATTCGTCTATCACGACGAGTAGGTAGTCTCCACTCGGAAGTGGGCCCCAGAAGTCCATGTCTACGTGCTGCCACGCCCGCTCCGGGAGCGGCGTTGGTCGAAGGGGGTCCCGCGTGACCGTGCGGGTGGACGCCTGGCAGCCTCGACAGCCCGAGACCCTCTATTCGATCATCTTGTCCATCTGTGGGAACCAAACTTTTGCGCGCAGCAGCCTCTTGCACTTGACGATGCCTTGATGGCCTTCATGGGCCAGGTCCACCACCAGACGTCGGAGGCTTCCTAGTCCTGGCTGTACCTCGACGTCCGGAATGTACAACCAGTCCAGTCGCAGGATCACCCCTTGGGTGTGCAGGAGCTCTGTGAAGACCTCTCGGAACGGTCTCAATCCCTCCTCCTTGCCGAGTTGTCCGCGCTCCATGCATCTGATCAGTTTTTGGCTGACTCTGTCTTCTCTTGTAGCTCGTTGGATCGTTGCCAGGTCCACTGCGTCTGGCAGGTCGTCGGTGATGATGGCGCTGATACAAACGTCATCGCCCGTCTTTAGAACCATGTCCTGCCGTTCTGCTGTGCTGTGGTGTTCAAGCGCCCTCGGGTGGCGCGACATGTAGTCGCAAGGGTTCGCCTTGCCCGGCAGGTGGCGCATCGTGAACGTGTGCTCCTGGACCTTCAGCCGGTGGCGCTCGACGCGGGCGTTGCCCCGGCGGCCGTTGTTGTACACCGCAAGTAGAGGCCGATGGTCGGTGTACGACTCGAAGTTGATGCCCAGCAGGTAGTGCCTGTGGTAGTTGATGCCCCATGCCTGCGCCAGGGACTCTCTTTCGAACTGTGAGTAGTTCCGCTCTACAGCTGTCAGGGTGCGGCTGGCGTGGTCGACAGGCACCCAGGCTCCGTCTGGTAGCTCTTGGAAGAGGCTGGAGGCGATGCTATCCGGCGCTGCGTCCGCGACGTGCTTCGTCGGCAGAGTCGGGTCGAACGACTGTAGCGCCGTGTTGCTGACCATTGCGTGACAGGTCTCTTTGTATGACGCCTCACACGCCGGACTCCACAGGAATCTCCTACCCTTCTGTGTCAGATCTCGGAGTGGCCTGGTAATCTGTGCATACGCCCTCTCGGTGTCATACATGAACCTGGCGTTGAATTGGCAGGCCTGAAGGAAGCTCTTGACGTCGTCGACTGACTCGGGGCGCCCGGCCGCCTTGATCGCCGCCACCTTCTTGGGGTCCGCCGACATGCCGGATGCCGAGAACTCCCATCCGAACCAGGTCACGGAGGTTGCACCGAACGTGCACTTCTCTCTTCTCAGTGTCAGGCCGCGCTCCTCTAAGCGGGTGAGGCACTTGTCCAGATTCTGGAGGTGTTCTTCTAGTGTCTTCCCCCAGACTAGGATGTTGTCGTGGATCGACTCACAGCCCGGCAGCCCGTGAAGTGCTTGGCTAACGAGCTCGTAGAAGATGTCCAATGCTGGGCTGGGGCCGAAGAAGAGGACTTTGAACCTGTGGAGCCCCTCATGTGTCCTGAACGTTGAGATGTCTCTTGAGTCTTCCGCCAGCTTGATCTGATGGAAGCCGTGTGTCATGTCCATCTCTGAAAACCGCGTAGCCCCTTTCAGCTTGTGCCTCATCTCTTGTACAGTGATGACGTGTCTCTTGGTGGGACGGAGGGCCTTGTTGGCAGTGCGCATGTCCACGTTCATCCTGATTTGTCCCTGACTCTTCTTCTCGGTGATGACCACATTTGATATCCAGGGGCTCTCTTCTTTCCGGATCTACATCTTCTATTTTGCTAGCCCTGCGTAGCTCATCGAGGTGCTCGCTTAGCCGGCCTTGATAGGCTAGCGGTACTGGCCGGTACGGCGCTGACACTGGTGGCGCCGTGGTGTCGATGTGGAATCTAGCCTCGCGGCCCTTCAGGAGTCCCACGCCATCGAAGACCTTGTGTCGATCCAACAGCTGTTGGACTTGTTACCGTTCGTCCTCTGGCACTGGTGCTGCGGGTGCCTTCTTGCCTGTCACAGTGATGCCAGCACTGCGAAGTGAGGTGGTGATGCCGGCAACTGCCTCCACTGCTCCCCCTTCGTGGCGGATTTGCAGTATCCCCAGGGCTTTGGCGTCTGCATCGCCCAGGAGGGGCTCTACTTGGTGTCCATCTACGACGTATGTCGTGGACTCCTTGTGCCCCGCTCTGGCTGCACAGGCTTACAGGGATCTGCCCACGAACTTCCAGCTGGGTGCTTGTCCCATACGGCCGGAACCTGACTGAAGTCCTTGTCAGGCGTCCCATGGTTGGCGTGTATATGTGGTTCGGGATGAGCGTCTTCCTGCAGCCTGAGTCAGCGAAGAAGTGTGCTGACTCCCCGTTAACCTGCAGGCTGACGTGGTTGCTTTCTTCAGTTCGCAGGAGTCCCACTTCTATCACCCGACCAACATCGTCATCGTCATACTCATACCCTTCCACCTTCCGCACATCGCCTTCCTTGAGCTTGCAGTTGGGGGCCCCAGCGAAGTGGTGCTTTTTCTGGCATGCTGCGCACGTCTTGCCTCTGGCTGGGCACCTCCCTGGTGCGTGGGTCCTGAAGTATGGTGGGCAGTTTAGGCATTTCGGCCAACCTTGACCCCCTGTTGCTCCACCCTTGTAGCTTGATACGGGTGTGGGTCGGACGCTGTACCTTCCTGGTAGCTTGTGTGCCAGCAGCTTAGCCACCACGGCCTCCACCTCGTCGGCATCTAGTACTTGTCTGACTGCGTCAGTACCCTCCGCCCCTGCTCGTATCTTCCCAGAGTCCTTGCGTGATTGCTCGTAACTTGTCCCAAGCCGCAGGAGGGTGCCATAGTCTGGGTCCTTAGCTAGAGCCTCTTGTCGGAGCTTCTCATCAGAGGTGCCGAACACGAAGGCATCCTTCTTGGCTCTGTCCGGGGTGTAGGGCACTGTGGTCAACTGGCATCGAGAAGCCAGCTCATCTATCTCATGGGCGAACTCAGTGACAGTCTTGGTGCCTTGCCTGGCATGCATGAGTTTGTACATTGCCATGGTCAGATTTACATGTTGAGAGCACGACGCTGTGATCTTGACCAGTGCGGTTTTGAGGCTATCAGCTGGTCTATCAGGTCCTTCTGCTTCCAACAGCACCCCCGCATCCTTGGCAAACTTCCTGAACTCTTTGCCCCCCCCCCCCCACAGTAGCAGGAGCTTCAGCTTCCTTGCGTCTGGGAGGTCCGTGACAGAGTCTACCAGGAGGTTGTGGGTCTCCCACCAGTCTTCAAAGCGGGTCAGGAACTGGCTGGGGTCTGTCCCCAGGTCGCAGGGTCTTCCTGCTGTTGCTAGTGCTGCATCAACGTGGTCTGACATGGCTCTCGTCCTCGTCGCCAGTGTAAAATACTACTAAGCCTTCATTTCTGTATTCCTGGCCAACACATTCTGAAACGACAGTAGATGCACTGTTAGGACATTACACCCCTCAGCATGAATTAAGGGAGGGATAATTTATTCGCAGTTAACGTAAATAGATCGTGCCATAGGCGCAACTATCCGTATCCCGTTCGAAATTTTCGCACCGCACCGAGTCGCGTGCGGCGACAGCCGAGTCGGACCACAGAACCAGTGACGTCACGCTAATGTTTTGCCATTGGGACGCTAAAATCCCCGGATGACTCTGCCTCTCTTATACGGCCTTGGTTGGTGACCAGCGAGGTAGTTTGAGCTTGAGGTTTACATAGCCTTGTTTGAGCTAGTTTTCTGTAGGATTGTAGCAAGGGCCAAGGTAGTTAACTAATAGCTTTGTTAACGGGTGGTGAGCATTGGTTGCTGTAGATGCGGTCAGGGATTTGGTAGGTACACGTTATTTAATTTCACACCTTGTATAATTTGAATTCATATTTGATATATACACTATAGTCTAGCCGTGCCATCGCCAGCAACTTTTTGAACAAATTAATAATAAAAAACTTGGAATGCGCCTTGAAAGCTTAAGGGCAATATTAATAACAGCCAAAGCAAAAGTAAGTTCCTTTTAATTTCATAAACTTGGGCAATACCCCCATAAATTTAAATAGGACAAGTAGAATATATATATATATATATATATATATATATATATATATATATATATATATATATATATATATATATATATATATATATATATATATATATATATATATATATATATTTGTGAATGATGTCTTATGTGGCTGGCTAGCCAACCACACTGACACTGAAACCCGCTGTCTGTCTCTTGAGTATGATCAGTTGCTTGTGTTTTATGACACAGCCGTTGCATGCCAGGCGTGTGCAGTGATGTTTTTTACTAAGCCTTTTACAGGTCTCATCTCATCATCTTACTTGAATGGTTAAGTTTCATGTCCCATCCAGGAGCACCAGGGTTACAGTGTTCACTCTGTTTGACATACCCTGCAGCAGTGTGGTCACTGCGATCCAGCTTATTTGTGCGGGGACTCCACTCAGTGAATGCCTGTTTCTTTGAGTCCTCTGAGTCATGTTTTTAACGATGCAATAGGAAGACTTGGGAAGGACATAGTGAGATATATGTCAACATTGGGAACTTTTATTAGACTTGATTGATATGTGACTTTGTTGGTTTTATGCATGCTGACCTGTACACTTCATTATATTTTATGATGGACTTCACTGTAATTGGGCTTGCACCTGTTGGTGATTAATAAATTATACAATCATAAATTATTATGCAGTCATATTGTGGTAGAGCCACATTTCAGCAGATAGCACTAGCCAGACTGCAAAGTATTGCATTTTCGACGAGATCTTGTTGGTGCAGGCCCGTCCTGGCTGGTGCAGATTTGGAGAAGCCGGTGCGGTGTGGTGCGGATTTGGTCAAGTGTGGTGCAGACTTGTAATGGTGCAGTACCTATTTCCTATGCTGTACTGTGGTAACAGTCGCCAGTCTGCACAGACATGCACTAAAAAGTCTCTAAAGCATTTCCGAAAATCTCTTGTTCATTATCTGATTTGTAAATGTTGGGCAAAAATACAAATTGGCGGTAAATTGCGAGACGAACTACTATTACGGCGAGATCTTTTGTGATGTGGGTGGGGTGCTTCAACTTTGGAGGCTCTGTTTCACTTCAGCACCCTTTTCCCTGGCTTTGCAGCACATTGTCTAGATAATGTTAATGGGTTGGTGATGGTATCCGGACATATTTTCGTCCCACATTTCTTCGTCGCGCATTTTTTCGTCTCGCATTTCTTCGTTTCCGCAATTTTTCGTCCAGCATTTCTTCGAATCCGCAAAACTTCGCCTGCGCAAATATTCGTTTCGCAGATCTTCGTCAGCGCTAATCTTCGTCTCGCATTTCTTCGTTCGCAAATCTTCGTCTCGCATTTCTTCGTCCACAAATATTCGTCTGCGCAATTCTTCGTCTACGCAACTTCGTCAACGCAACTTTTCGTCTACGCAACTTGTCGTCTTTGTGTGGTATCCGGAAATATTTTCGTCCCGCATTTCATCGTCCGCAATTCTTCGTCTCGAATTTTTCTTTTCCGCAAATGTTCTGCCGGCATTTTGTCGAATCCTCAAAACAAATCGTCGCGGTCGCGGCATTTTCCGTCCGCAAATCATCGTCTTGCATTTCTTCGTCTGAAAATTTTCGCCCGCAACTTTTCGCATGCCCATTGCTTTCACAATGTTTTATTTGCGCTATTCTTTGTCAGCAACGTTGCTGGCAACGTTGCTGCAGAGACGAAAAGTTGCGTAGAATAAAATTTGCTTAGACGAAAAGTTGCGTAGACGAAGAATTGCGCAGACTAATATTTGTGGACGAAGAAAAGCAACGTTGCTGACAAAGAATAGTGAAAATGAAAATGTGTGAAAGCAATGGGCAGGCGAAAAGTTGCGACCGAAAATTTGCAAACGAAAAAATGCAAGACGATGATTTCGGACGGAAAATTCCGCGACCGCGACGATTTGTTTTGAGGATTCGACGAAATGCCGACAGAAACATTTGCGGAAAAGAAAAATGTGGGACGAAGAATTGCGGAAAAGAAAAATTCGGGACCAAAATATGTCCGGATACCTCACAGAGACGAAAAGTTGCGTAGACAAAGAATTGCGCAGACGAATACTTGTGGACGAAGTAATGCGAGACGAAGATTAGCGCTGACGAAGGTCTGCGAAACGAATATTTGCGCAGACGAAGTTTTGCAGATTCGAAGAAATGCGGGACAAAACATTGCGGAAACGAAGAAATGCGAGACGAAAAAATGCACCACGAAATTATGCGCGGACGAAAAACTGCAGACGAAAATCAGTGGACGAAAAAATGCGGGACGACAATCGGTCACGAAATCGTTGGTGGCTGGTGTGGATTTCTGGCTGGTCTGGTGCGAACTGGTGCGCATTTTTCGCCTGCGTGGTGCTTGTTGGTGCGCATTTCTGGCCTACGTGGTGCGGGCTGGTGGTGCGGTGCGGATTTTCACTATGGGCTGGTGCGCCTCGTCCACTCCTGTGCCATACTTTGCAGTCTGGGCAGCAGATGAAGTCTATGCATAAGTTGGGGTAGACAGCCGTAATAGGACATTACGGCTGGGGTCGACAGCCGTAGCCGGACATGTCCTAACACCAGACTTTTCATGGTGTTGGTGATGTAGATGATACTTCTGCACTACATTGCCAATATTATGAAGTCTGGAATCAAGGCATGTCCAGGTTTACAGTTGTTGACCCTACTTCATTTGACTATTTAAATGAGGTAAACAGCCATAGTGCAGACACATGAAAACCCATAGATACTTGTCATGCTATTTGGAATGAAGATGATACCTAGCAACTATCTAAAGAACACCATATTATGGCATTCTTTTAAGGTTTTGATGTGTATGTCATTACAGTTGTTAACCCTCCTGTGTATGCTCTATCTTAGAGTCCACCTCCACTGATTAAAGAAGAGAAAATGTGAAATGTGATTGCCTTAACTTTTAATCTGCCCCATTGTGATGCACTGTAGCATGAGGTGGCACATCAGATAATTTACCACTAACCATTCTTCTGTTCTTCCTGGCCCTTGCTTGGGTTGGTGTTGGTGTGAAAGTTGAAAGACCCTGCACATCAAAGGGTAAAGGGTTAAAAAATAACCTTTTTATTTTGTTAGCAACAATTTATTTGCTACCATTATGGTATTAAAATGATGTGATCTAAATTTAAGAATTCAATACAATTATTCCCTAATTCAAAGTTGGAAGTTTGGGAAAATTAATGATCAGTATTTTCCCTCCACTATTGGAAAGCGCAGCATCTGGTGTTTTTGCATCATTCTGTTCAACGCTGTTGAATGGGCACTTATAAACAAATCGCCGGCACTAAATAGGTTGCGTTCACCGCCACTGCTAAACTGACTATTTCAATGCACTTTTGTCAAATGATTGTTGATTATTGCTAAAGGTTTGGCACATATTCGCAAAAGATAGAGTGCATGAAACATATTGCATACCTTCATGATAAATAGCAATGCGTAGGGAGGCTAATTTACTGAATTCGTTACCGAGTACTTGCTGATTATAAGCTTGGAACGCTCAAGGCCCTATAACCAGGTAAAGCCACAAGCCATTTGACCTTGAACTCGGCGGACCGCTGGATGACGTCAATGGCGGGGCCCAGCTGTCAATGGCGGGGCCCAGCTCCTTCGTCGGCGCGGCGCTCAAGCGGATGGCTGTAACTAGTAAACGACAAAAAATACCACCCTAGAGAGGCATATTTTCAAAATGTATGCAATATTTGGGGCAAATCGAGACACCTCGGAATATGACACTGCCAGTGTGATATCTGATGCTGCTAACTTGACGAACGTCAGCCATCGAAACCCGCTCAAGAAAATCGAAAATCGCCACCAACAGACTGTTCAATTTCAACTATTGCGCCATTGCTAGCTGAAATCTTGCAATTTGATTGGTGCAATGCTCTGCCGCCAGTGACGTCAAATCACGTTTTGTCAGCACCGATGAGGCAGCCTATATGGCGCTCAAGTGGTGTCACCCCCTGGGAATGCTTATCAACTATGACTTGAAATATATATTGGTAGGAATTATTATATACAAAATGTAATGAATTTACAATATATTTTGGTCTCATCTATCGATTTCAGGTACTAACTCCATTTTTGTGGAAAAGGGTGATTATCTCCCTTTAAGCCGAAAAATGGCCAGCAGTTGCATTGTTGTAAGGCAATATTAGCGTGCCTGATTAGCGGAATCAGTAAGGTAGTGGTCTGCAGAGTGAGAGGACCTGGGTTCGAATCCCAGTGCCACCTGCTCCTCAGACCGCTTCCCCTGGTTGGCTAATTCAGGTGTGGGGTGGGCTCCCACACAATTGCTGCAGCCCTGGAAGGAGAAGGAGCCCCCTGTAATTGGTCCTTTTGGGGGTGAGAGATAATACAAATAATATAATTAAGGCACCAATACCACCACCCACCAGGGAACATAGATAGTGTGAACTACCATAACATCAGACATGCAGTAATACCAGACTTCTCATGTTGTTGGTTATTCATTGATGCTTTAGGATGTTTACACCACCAATAACATGAAATACCTGCCTAATTTAGAAATTATATATTTGTTTTAAGTACCTATTCATAAAAGTACACATCTATGTTTCCACTTCGTGATATTTAAACAATACAAAACAAATATTGAATGGTTTTTAACACTGTTTTGAGAGACATAATGATAATAATAAGTTAACTCTCATTGTGCTGAAAAAGATTATTTAGAAAAGAAAAACAAGATATATAGAAGCTTTCGGCTTGCCCCTTCATCATCATTTCAGCTTCATCGCCATGGCTGATGAAGGTGCAAGCCGAATGCTTCTATATATCTTGTTTTTATTTTCTAAATCATCTTTTTCAGCACAATGAGAGTAAGGTTAATGCTTATTATTATTATAATACACAAATTAAAATAAGGTCCTAGGATTAATGTCGGCGCTGAATTTTGGTGTTTTTCTACACCTAATTGTTTTCTCCTGTTTTCCCATCATTTGCATAAGTTTTCACTTATAAGTATGGTCAATGGTTCAGTGGATAAGGTCAACTGTAAATGCTTACTAACCCCTGTTAGTAAGTGTTCATGGTTGAAAGTATCCATTGGAACCCTTGCTTAGCAGAAAGATCACACAGGCCTTGAAAGGCAGGACTGAAAAATAAAGAGTGAAAATACACCCTAACAGTCACATGGACACTCAAAAACTTCCAATCTTCTTTGACTTAAAACATATTCTATACTTCTGACAGTTCCATGTTTTCCGTTTTTTTAAGTAGTCTGATTTACTTCTCTACATTTCAGCTAGAAATTATCATGGATGAAGACCTTTTTGCAGTGTTTGATGACAAGTCATCTGTTAAGACAGCTGATTCAAGTAAAAATGGAAAGCCAAAGCAAGAAGCTGCAGAGGCTGCAGGGTAAGTTTGTGTAAGAGGCAGGGTAAGCTGCAGAGGCAGGGTAAGTTTGTGTAAGAGGCAGGGTAAGCTGCAGAGGCAGGGTAAGTTTGTGTAAGAGGCAGGGTAAGCTGCAGAGGCAGGGTAAGTTTGTGTAAGAGGCAGGGTAAGCTGCAGAGGCAGGGTAAGTTTGTGTAAGAGGCAGGGTAAGCTGCAGAGGCAGGGTAAGTTTGTGTAAGAGGCAGGGTAAGCTGCAGAGGCAGGGTAAGTTTGTGTGCGTTGTGCATGCTGGCTGTTATGTTGCTTCTGGTTCATGAAGGTCCAAATCCTTCCCATTTGCTTATTGTTTATATCTCTGTTATAAGGTTTTAAGGTTTAAGACCGGGTTAATTTTGCTGCATTGTTATCCACTATGTAGTGCTAACCTGTCCGCTCCGCTGGACGATTACAGGGCAAGTGGTGGTGCAAGCAAGTGATAGGCAATTAGGGATTGGTAACTTGTACTACCCGTGGCACACCCGTCGTACCTATAATACGTGTTTGTATCCGTCATACACCCGAGGTATCCGTCAAAAACCTACGGTGCCTGACATACACCCGTGGTACCCGTTGTGTCCCTGTGGAACACGTGATAAACCCGTTATAGCCGGTACTCGCCCATTATACCTGTGGTACACCCATGGCACCCGTTATAAACACATTAATCCTGTGAAAACTCCGCCCCAGCTTTGCATATATTTATATATATATATATATATATATATATATATATATATATATATATATATATATATATATATATATATATATATATATATATATATATATATATATATATATATATATATATATATATATATATATATATATATATATGTATGTATGTATGTATGTATGTATGTATGTATGTATGTATGTATGTATGTATGTATGTATGTATGTATGTATGTATGTATGTATGTATGTATGTATGTATGTATGTATGTATGTATGTATGTATGTATGTATGTATGTATGTATGTATGTATGTATGTATGTATGTATGTATGTATGTATGTATGTATGTATGTATGTATGTATGTATGTATGTATGTATGTATGTATGTATGTATGTATGTATGTATGTATGTATGTATGTATGTATGTATGTATGTATGTATGTATGTATGTATGTATGTATGTATGTATGTATGTATGTATGTATGTATGCATGGATGTATGTATGTATGTATGTATGTATGTATGTATGTATGTATGTATGTATGTATGTATGTATGTATGTATGTATGTATGTATGTATGTATGTATGTATGTATGTATGTATGTATGTATGTATGTATGTATGTATGTATGTATGTATATATATATATATATATATATATATATATATATATATATATATATATATATATATATATGTATGTATATATATATATATATATATATATATATATATATATATATATATATATATATATATATATATATATATTCATCTCTGGAATGGCAGATCCTTATAAAATAAAGGGATCACTGTTGGCACGAACGTGACAGTCACCCACTCATACACCCTTCCACTCGTCATCCATGACATTGAACTAATTACCTGGTATTTCCTGGATGGTGGTACCCACACCAAAAGAAGAGCACGTGCACTGCACCTCCTCCCCCCCCCCCCCCCATTCCCCTATCATCAATGCATCCATGCTTAGCTGCTATGTTGATCACTATATCTAATTATGTCCAATTATCTGGAGTCTCCTGGATGCAGATACACACATCAATACAACACGTACCCGTGAGCACCCCCCCCCCCCCCCCCCCACACACACACACACATGCATAGTTATGTCGCTCCATGCAAAGAGGTTGACCAGTTCACCCGTTGACCCGTTAGTTAGCCCATTTATATTTTTTTCGAAAGGCAGCTCGGAAGCGTATTAATGCCGATCTCCCGAAAGAAGCGTCCTGTTAAAATGCTCATGTGCATAGTGCATATTAACTGGGATAACTGGGACCAGGGGCCCGGGAACGATTTTAAAGTGGGGGGGGGGGGGCGAAACCAAATATTTGGTTTTGGCATCTCACTTCTAATCTTGGTGCACCTTTTCGTTGTCAAATGTTCCTCATTGGAAAACCGAAAACACGGTTCGAAAGCTCATCAAAAATATCTTTGAAACTATTTCTACATTTTTTGGTTCAGGTCAATATTGAGATCACCAGAGGTCATCAAAGGTCAGATTTACCAGTTTTAGGGCATCGCTCCAGGAACCCCCAAATATCTCGGGAACTATGATAGCTAGGAACAAACGAAAATAAACAATCGAAAGCTCTTGAAATATTCAATCATAACAAGTCATCGACTTTTATATCAGGATAATAGTTTGAGCTCCAGAGGTTATCAAATGTAAAAAGGGCTATTTTTTGGGCAAAACGTTCGCAAATAACTGTTTCAAAACGTTCGCAAATAACTGTTTACCTAATAAAGACAAGGCAATAATTTTGATGACATGTTCGTCTCGTCAAAGCGTTTGGAATCACTTTCATTTGGACCAGTTTAGGTCAACTTAGAACTTTGACCTCAGGTCAAGGTCAAGTGGCGACTCAAGTAGGTCATGTTGCATATTGGGAAACGTGTCTCGACGAGACAAACACATTTATGCCGGTTTCACTTTATTGTATTCATTCTATCGAGAGTTATTGACACAAAAAGTGTTGGTGACCTCAGCTGACTTCGGCTGACCCTGTACAACCTCGGCTGACCCTCGGCTGACCCTGTCACTGAACAAAAATTGAACCTGGATCATCAATAATAGCATATGATAACATGATCCAGAATGAATTGGACTGATATGCGTATCCTCGGAATAGGAAAATTGTAATATTTCCCCATTGACTTATAATGGGAGGTCACGAAATTGACCCGACCGGCGAACTTAGGTCACCGATATTCAAAATCTTAGATATTCGAATTGTAGGTACCTATGACCTTATGAAATCCTGTAAGTTTGAAACCGATCGGCCAAAAACTGTGGCTGTGGTACGATCGCAAACTTATTTGGAGGTGTGGTCACGTGACCTGACCTGAGATGACCCGTGGTCAAGAATTGCACACAATGTGGATAATTGATGCCCGAACAGGTGTGCCAAAAACAGCGGCTGAAACGGTGGCGCTGTGCGCCGTGCGCCGTTTTTTTTAACGGCGGCGTTGTGCGCCGTGTGCCGTTTTTGAAACGGTGGCGCTGTGCGCCGTGCGCCGTTTTTGAAACGGCAAAAACGGCGCGGCGCTGTTTTTTCGCTATCCTCGGAAAAAACTTTAGGGGGGTAAACACCCTTAGGGGGGGCGTCTAAATGGCACGACGCGGCACGACGCGGGCTAACATAAAAATAAAAATTAAATATGAAAAAGTGGTGGTCATGCCACCCCCCGTTTCCTTTGTAAACCCGCCTGTCGTCTGATAAAATACTCGTACCTGACGCTTGACGCTTTTTTCTTGAAGAATCCCACCAGTGTGGGCTGCACCGACCGCTTCATCACCGTATCACGGTAACCTACGACATTTACGATAACTCTTGCTTGCAATTGCCGCCCCGTCGGCAGAGACAGCGAGGACAGGTAGAGGGCCGCACGCCAGTTTGACCACATCCGTAACGTTGACGTGGGATAAACTTATAAAAAAATGCAGCAGATGTTTATCGCCGTCCGTGCAGTAGCGGATCCAGAACGGGAGTTTGGGGGCGGGGGCAAAATTCCAAAGAAGTCTCACATAATTCTGAAAACTCATCGGATTTCGCTTGCTTATGATATGATGATAGCTGATTTAAAGCAAACCTTCCTTGGTAAAAGTTCCTTAGATTTTCTTCTACATCAGGAAATGTGTCAATTTTGCGCCGATTTCAGGCGGTTGGGGGGGGGGGGGCAATTGCCCATTTTGCCCAACCGTAGATCCGCCACTGCATCAGTGAGTCCTTTTAACGACGACGCGCCAAGCAGACAACTGCCCCCAAATGTACTGCTACTAAAGTTTTCCATTATATCTCATAGAACATTTAATGGAAAAAGGAAAAGGAAGGAAAAGAAAGGTATACGATGCTACTATAAAGGCAAAGCTATATAATAATAATACTTATGACATGCTATAAAATAAAAGTAAAAAATGAAAGTGACATATGGAGGCTTTCATATTTTATATAACTTTTTGTGAAGAAAATTGAAAGCTCATTTTTAGGGAAACTTCTGCTCGCCAAAGTTGGGGGCCGCCTCTTCCCCCCCCCCCCCCCCCCCCCCCCCCCCTCCCCGGTCTAGATGTTGGGGGGGGCAAGCGCCCCCGCTGCCCCCTGTTCCCGGCCCCTGAAACCCTTTAATATTGGCACCAGACCGTGAGATAAGATGGCTTGGGAAGATGATCCTGGCCTGTTCCACTATTACCTCTTCGGTCCAGCAAATTGTGCACTGCTGGAGCAGCTTCCGGGTGCCGATCTCCTTGTCTTTGCGTTCGCGTCGCCTTTTTCGGAACTCGGCAAAGTAACTAAACATTGAGCCTGTTTGAAACTTAAAAGTGAATATTTTATTAAGAGAATGGGCCCTGGGGCCAGCAATTACCGCCTCTGCCAGGCACTTAATGAAACTATGTTTACCATTTTCCAAATTTGTATAAGCAATAGCGAAACTTGTGTTATGCCCCGAAGCGGCGCGAAATTTTCCAGTTTTTGACACTAGATAGCTGGATTTTGGCTGCACTGCAAAGGGAATTTGTACGATAAATTGTTAATTTTTCCTGATGATCAGAGCTTCATCAGAGCTCATTTTTAGGAAAACTTCTGCTCGCCATAGTTGGGGGGGGCGCCGCCCCCGCCCCCCCCCCCCCCCGGTCTAGATGTTGGGGGGGGGCAAGCGCCCCCGCTGCCCCCCCCCCCCCCCCCCGCTGCCCCCCCCCCCCTGTTCCCGGGCCCCTGACTGGGACCTTTAAATTCGTTGCGGATAGACAGACAGACAGACGCTTGTCAAATAGTGCCAGTAAAACGCCTTTTTGGGGCGATGACCGAGCGGGCGCGCACCAGCAAAGCTAAAACAGGTTTGAAATATGAAACGGTAAGGGAGCACACGTGGTAGTAACACATAGTCCTTTTAGTCCTTTTAGTCCTCCATAAAAATTGCCAGGCCTCCATGTATGCCAACATAAAAATTAAATGTTATTAAATTATACATTATCTCCTTTCTCGAATCCGCCAAAAGGGAGTACGTCCTGAGCGGCTGCATGCTTCAGCGTATAAACAAACGAATGCTTAGATAAATCAAACCATTTTTGATCAAGAATATTTTTATAATTAATAAACTAAAAAAACATGACCATTTCCTCGAAAATGAGCAAATCCAATGTTACCAAAATGTTATTATTATTATTATTATTAAATATTAATAATAACATTTTGATAACATTGGATGTTCACATTTTCGAGGAAAAGGTCATGTTTTTTTAGTTTATTAATTATATCAAGTATGTTCCTCGCACAAGCGCTAAACTCTATAAAGAATGATTTTTGTTTATTTCGGCGTCTGCGGGTGCCACGCGCTGTGGTACCACCCCTATCAGAACGCACCATAACCAAATAAAAATTTATTTGATGGCGCTATCCAATGGTGAAAACCCGATCTCAATCGGAGCTGTGGTTGCAAAGTTATTAGCTTCCGAAAAGCGTCTGTATGGCCGGGTCGGGCCGGGTCAAATGTAAATTTGTCTAGTAAGTTGACGAGAAACCTCACGGGCGCTTCGCGCCCGCTCGGTAAATATAGATTCAGTATTTATTTCTTCAAATATTTTAATGATCATTCCATCATATATAAAAACGGCATGCTAATTGTTTCCTATGGTGTAAGGAGCCTGGCAATGTTGCTTTGTATATTTAGCATGTGAACGTGTGAAAGGTTGCTGATAATGTCGAATTGTTCTATGTGTGCCAGGGACCCTAGTGTGGATGACCTGCTACAGGAGCTGACCTCTGGCAAGAGGGCAGCAGAAGAGGCCAGCGAAGATGAGGATGAGGAGGACTCAA
This sequence comes from Chirona hameri, assembly GCA_036785665.1. Taxonomy (NCBI): domain Eukaryota; kingdom Metazoa; phylum Arthropoda; class Thecostraca; order Balanomorpha; family Balanidae; genus Chirona; species Chirona hameri. Next base: position 33,080 of record JAXIVJ010004472.1, on the reverse strand, counting down.
AGAAGTTCAAAGTGGAGGAGGAGGGGGTGGATGATGCCAAGTAAGAAAATGCATTGCATTGTTGTATTTGGAGTTGGACTGGTTGCATTGAATTATTTTGAGTGACACACATTCTTTTGACCACTTCTCACTGTTAAAATGCCTCACTGTTTGCATCATTGTTGGGATTTGCATGTTGATGTTTTCCTCTCTGCCTAGTTGATGTGGTTCCCTTGTTGTTCTCGCTCATCTCTATTTGTTCCTCCGGCAGGCTGGCGGAGCAGATGCCGCGTATTCACGTGCACACGATTGACACACTCGAGTCGTGTGTGCACGAGGTGACCGTGCCGCCCGATCAGGAGTATGTGCCCCTGGTGGCGCCCACGCGCGAGGCACCCAAGCAGTACCCGTTCGTGCTCGACCCGTTCCAGAAGGAGGCCGTGCTGTGCCTGGAGAGCAACCAGTCCGTGCTGGTGTCGGCACACACCTCCGCTGGCAAGACGGTCGTCGCCGAGTGAGTGACCCTTGAGTGACCAGAGTGGGAGTGAGTGGGGGGGGGGGGGGCGGCAGTGCCGGAGTGGCCAGTGCCGAGAGTGTCTGAGTGAGCAAGTAGTTGAATGAGCACCCATAGTGGACGAAGTACGGGCGGGGGGGGGGGGGGGGGGATTGGGTATCAGGAAGGAGTGGAGTGCCCAGAGTGTCAAAGTGCCCAAGTGCCAACGGTCTCGAGATTGGGCGGGTAGCTGAGCGAGTGCCCAGTGTGTCCAGTGTCGGAGTAGGCCATTGCCAGAGTGCCCGCTGATTATAGAGTTCCCAGGATATCCAAAGTATCTAAACCGCGCATTGTGGTGGCCGTTCACCAAGTGACCCCCCCCCCCCCCCCCCCCCGTCAGGTACGCCATCGCGCTGTCCCTGCGCGACAAGCAGCGGGTGATCTACACCACCCCGATCAAGGCGCTCAGCAACCAGAAGTACCGCGAGTTCAGCGAGGAGTTCCAGGACGTGGGCCTGATGACGGGAGACGTCACCATCAACCCGACCGCCTCGTGTCTCATCATGACGACCGAGGTTAGCGGTGGGACGGACATCGGCGACCTTTGATCTCGAGCACTGAGGTCGGGCGATGGCGGGTGGAGGTCGGCGGGGAGTGTGCTGTGAGAGTGTGGAGGTCTGGGAGTGTGCTGTGAGACCGTTTGAGTTGGGTTTAAACTGACCTAGGCGTCTGGCTCGCACGCACTGGTGAGTGGTAGTCAAACGAGTTAATAGCCAGTGTGTCGTATTTGCCCCGCGGCCGACGGCGCTCTGTCTTCTCTGTCGTAGATTCTGCGCAGTATGCTGTACCGCGGCTCTGAGGTATGATGAGGGGATATCTGACCATCTGACCTGTCCCCCCCCCCGTCACATATTCTGCGCAGTATCCTGTACCTGACCATCTGACCTGTCCCCCTCCCCCCCCCCCCGTCACAGATTCTGCGCAGTATGCTGTACCGCGGCTCTGAGGTAATGCGTGAGGTGATATCTGACCTGTGCCCCCCCCCCCGTCACAGATTCTGCGCAGTATGCTGTACCGCGGCTCTGAGGTAATGCGTGAGGTGATATCTGACCTGTGCCCCCCCCCCCCCCCCCGTCACAGATTCTGCGCAGTATGCTGTACCGCGGCTCTGAGGTAATGCGTGAGGTGATATCTGACCTGTGCCCCCCCCCCCCGTCACAGATTCTGCGCAGTATGCTGTACCTGACCATCTGACCTGTGCCCCCCCCCCCGTCACAGATTCTGCGCAGTATGCTGTACCGCGGCTCTGAGGTAATGCGTGAGGTGATATCTGACCTGTGCCCCCCCCCCCCCGTCACAGATTCTGCGCAGTATGCTGTACCGCGGCTCTGAGGTAATGCGTGAGGTGATATCTGACCTGTGCCCCCCCCCCCCCCCGTCACAGATTCTGCGCAGTATGCTGTACCGCGGCTCTGAGGTAATGCGTGAGGTGATATCTGACCTGTGCCCCCCCCCCCCCCGTCACAGATTCTGCGCAGTATGCTGTACCGCGGCTCTGAGGTAATGCGAGAGGTGGCCTGGGTGGTGTTTGACGAGATACACTACATGCGGGACAAGTCGCGCGGCTACGTCTGGGAGGAGACCATCATCCTGCTTCCCGACTCGGTCCACTACGTCTTCCTGTCAGCCACCATCCCCAACGCCAGACAGGTCAGGAGGCAACACCGCCCTCAAGTGGGGCAGGGTCGGGTCCTGTCGGCCACCATCCCCAACGCCAGACAGGTCAGGAGGCAACACCGGCCTGAAGTGGGGCAGGGTCGGGTTTGTGCATTGACTTATCCTTTCTTAACTAAAGAGAACTCAGTGCCAGTGCGCTCACTCTAGGGTTGACTGAACGTTTTAGTTTGGTAATTAGGTTTATCGATGTCCGGGGTGGGGCTCGATTCCGATATTTGAATAGCCTTGGATCTTCATATTGACATGCACGCAGCATGCCTCATGGCAGCACGTATTCGAGGTGCTCCAAATATCGTACAACAATCTGGCGAAATATCACCATATTAGCTAGTGTCATGTTTGAAAGCATCGCGTCTCCTCTCACCACGCCCCGCCGGAGGCCTGTTCATGGGGTCTGCGCCCGCCGCGGCTCCCGCGGTCAAAACGGCGGGGCTTAATCGTCAGCCAATCACGAAAGAGCAGATCCAGGAGGAGAGACTCTACTCTCTGCGGCTCCTGCGGTTGCTCGGGAGCAGCCGCAAAAGAACTTCGACATAAATGGCGCGCGTCCGACAAAGGTTGCGCACTGTTTTGTTGAAATCGCAGCTCACTGGTGGTTGGTTTGACCAAAAATGACAACTCGTAGTGACTCGGTAGATATTCATGTAGTTGAGTGGCTTTGGAAAACATTCAGGGTTTCCATGAAATTGACTATTCGTTGCGAATGTTACACACGCCATCTATCGGACGCCATCAGCGGCCGCAAAAGTGTTCAAGGTTGTTAAAATTAAGCTCCGCCTCTTGGCCGCGGGAGCCGCGGCGGCCGCAGACCCCATGAACAGGCCTCGGGTCACGTGACCTCTGCGCGTTTCCCCAGTTCGCTGAGTGGATCACGTACCTGCGCAATCAGCCGTGTCACGTGGTGTACACAGTGTCGTGTCTCGATCGAAACCCCACCCCCGCCTGGTCACGTGACCTCTGTGCGTTTCCCCAGTTCGCCGAGTGGATCACGTACCTGCACAAGCAGCCGTGTCACGTGGTGTACACCGACTACCGGCCGACGCCGCTGCAGCACTACATCTACCCTGCCGGCGGTGACGGCATCCACCTGGTGGTCGACGAACAGGTGCGGCCCGCTGCCGGATGGCTGGATGGTGGTGGTTAGTGGGAAATTGAGACGTCGTTCAGGTGCTGGGATTGGAGTGTGTGCGATTTCGTTGGGAGTTGGGAGTAACGGAGATATATCAGCATTGTGGTATGCCATACTAATAGTTGTGTATGTTAGCCGTCTACTGTTTTGTCAGTGTTCGTTTTAGTTTGTTTTTTCTGCTGCTAGATTAGACACCCAACGCGTTCTTCAATGATGCATCTCCGAACGCTATTTCCGTGGAGTGTTCCATGCGGGGCACGGAACTGCGCTCTTCGAAAGCATGCAAAGGCATCCTAAGTGCCAGCTTTGCCTCCTTCGATGGCACAGAGACAATTCAGTAAGTGGATGTCTTGTGCTCTGCCTTTAGGGAACCTTCCGTGAGGACAACTTCGCGGCAGCCATGGCGGGCCTGTCTGCGCCTAGTGACTCCGCTCGAAAGAGCCGCGGTCCCGGGGGCAAGCCCGGCTCCAAGGATGGCGGCAACGTCTACAAGATCATCAAGATGGTGATGGAACGCAACCTGGCGCCAGTCATCGTCTTCAGCTTCAGCAAGAAGGAGTGCGAGGCGTACGCGCTACAGATGGCCAAGCTTGACTTCAATACAGGTGGGCAGTGGAGGACAGTGAACTCCCTTCGTTTGAAGTATTTTGTAGCGCTCTAGTTTCGCTCACGACATTTATAAAGCTAGCACTAGCTTTGGAAATGTTGTACAATATGTAGACTTGACGAGTTCCCACAGTATGTGACTCAAGCTAGAATAAAAACCATTCCCCTCACTTTGGAGCGAAAGAATTGCTAAACACTGCCGGGTCTCTTTCATTCATCCATTTGTCTTCTTTGATTGGATGCTCATACCTAGCATTTAATGACTACATACGGGCGAGTGGCTGGCCGTTATTTTGGTCTGTCAAAAAGAGCGTGTTTCGTTCAGCATGGGCCATATGCTTACACAAGGGGGGGGGGGGGGGCAATTGCCCCCCCCCCTGGGTCTGTACGTGCCCCCTTTGGTCGAAAAAATGAATTATTTTTTCCATTTTTTTAAGTTTTTTTTAATAAATATACCCTTTTTAAAATATAGTGGGCCAAATCCGGTGAGTTTTTTGTGGGGTGCTTTATGCCCCCCTGAGCAAAAATTGCCCCCTCCTGAAGCTAACTCTGGGTACGCTACTGGCATGGGCGCCATATAACCATGCAGTTGACAACTGACCCTCCTCTCAACGCCAGGTGACGAGAAGAGGCTGGTCGAGGAGGAGGTGGGTACGCTACTGTCATGGGCGCCATATAACCATGCAGTTGACAACTGACCCTCCTCTCAACGCCAGGTGACGAGAAGAGGCTGGTCGAGGAGGTGTTCGACAACGCCATGTCCGTGCTGTCGGAGGAGGACCGGCAGCTGCCGCAGGTGGAGCACGTCCTGCCGCTGCTGCGGCGCGGCATCGGCATCCACCACGGCGGCCTCCTGCCCATACTGAAGGTGCGTTAGTCGTTACTGCCGGCAACTGCGCTGCTCCGCCCATCCTGTAGTTTGTCACGAGTGTTGACCTGCCCATACTGAAGGTGCGTTAGTCGTTACTGCCGGCAACTGCGCTGCTCCGCCCATCCTGTAGTTTGTCACGGGTGTTGACCTGCCCATACTGAAGGCGCGTTAGTCGTTACTGCCGGCAACTGCGCTGCTCCGCCCATCCTGTAGTTTGTCACGGGTGTTGATCTGCTGCCCATACTGAAGGTGCGTTACTGCCGGCAACTGCGCTGCTCCGCCCATCCTGTAGTTTGTCACGGGTGTTGACCTGCCCATACTGAAGGTGCGTTAGTCGTTACTGCCGGCAACTGCGCTGCTCCGCCCATCCTGTAGTTTGTCACGGGTGTTGATCTGCTGCCCATACTGAAGGTACGTTACTGCCGGCAACTGCGTTGCTCCGCCCATCCTGTAGTTTGTCACGGGTGTTGACCTGCCCATACTGAAGGTGCGTTAGTCGTTACTGCCGGCAACTGCGCTGCTCCGCCTATCCTGTAGTTTGTCACGAGTGTTGACCTGCCCATACTGAAGGTACGTTAGTCGTTACTGCCGGCAACTGCGCTGCTCCGCCCATCCTGTAGTTTGTCACGGGTGTTGACCTGCCCATACTGAAGGTACGTTAGTCGTTACTGCCGGCAACTGCGCTGCTCCGCCCATCCTGTAGTTTGTCACGGGTGTTGACCTGCCCATACTGAAGGTACGTTAGTCGTTACTGCCGGCAACTGCGCTGCTCCGCCTATCATGTAGTTTGTCACGGGTGTTGACCTGCCCATACTGAAGGTACGTTAGTCGTTACTGCCGGTAACTACGCTGCTCCGCCTATCCTGTAGTTTGTCACGAGTGTTGACCTCCTGCCCATACTGAAGGTGCGTTAGTCGTTACTGCCGGCAACTGCGCTGCTCCGCCCATCCTGTAGTTTGTCACGGGTGTTGACCTGCCCATACTGAAGGTACGTTAGTCGTTACTGCCGGCAACTGCGCTGCTCCGCCTATCATGTAGTTTGTCACGAGTGTTGACCTCCTGCCCATACTGAAGGTGCGTTAGTCGTTACTGCCGGCAACTGCGCTGCTCCGCCCATCCTGTAGTTTGTCACTGGTGTTGACCTGCCCATACTGAAGGTGCGTTAGTCGTTACTGCCGGCAACTGCGCTGCTCCGCCCATCCTGTAGTTTGTCACGGGTGTTGACCTGCCCATACTGAAGGTACGTTAGTCGTTACTGCCGGTAACTACGCTGCTCCGCCTATCCTGTAGTTTGTCACGAGTGTTGACCTCCTGCCCATACTGAAGGTGCGTTAGTCGTTACTGCCGGCAACTGCGCTGCTCCGCCCATCCTGTAGTTTGTCACGGGTGTTGACCTGCCCATACTGAAGGTGCGTTAGTCGTTTCTTCCGGCAACTGCGCTGCTCCGCCCATCCTGTAGTTTGTCACGGGTGTTGACCTGCCCATACTGAAGGTGCGTTACTGCCGGCAACTGCGCTGCTCCGCTCATCCTGTAGTTTGTCACGGGTGTTGATCTCCGGCCCATACTGAAGGTGCGTTAGTCGTTACTGCCGGCAACTGCGCTGCTCCGCCCATCCTGTAGTTTGTCACGGGTGTTGACCTGCCCATACTGAAGGTGCGTTAGTCGTTACTGCCGGCAACTGCGCTGCTCCGCCCATCCTGTAGTTTGTCACGGGTGTTGACCTGCCCATACTGAAGGTGCGTTAGTCGTTACTGCCGGCAACTGCGCTGCTCCGCCCATCCTGTAGTTTGTCACGGGTGTTGATCTCCTGCCCATACTGAAAGTGCGTTAGTCGTTACTGCCGGCAACTGCGCTGCTCCGCCCATCCTGTAGTTTGTCACGGGTGTTGACCTGCCCATACTGAAGGTGCGTTAGTCGTTACTGCCGGCAACTGCGCTGCTCCGCCCATCCTGTAGTTTGTCACGGGTGTTGATCTCCTGCCCATACTGAAAGTGCGTTAGTCGTTACTGCCGGCAACTGCGCTGCTCCGCCCATCCTGTAGTTTGTCACGGGTGTTGACCTGCCCATACTGAAGGTGCGTTAGTCGTTACTGCCGGCAACTGCGCTGCTCCGCCCATCCTGTAGTTTGTCACGGGTGTTGATCTCCTGCCCATACTGAAGGTGCGTTAGTCGTTACTGCCGGCAACTGCGCTGCTCCGCCCATCCTGTAGTTTGTCACGGGTGTTGATCTCCTGCCCATGCTGAAGGTGCGTTAGTCGTTACTGCCGGCAACTGCGCTGCTCCGCCCATCCTGTAGTTTGTCACGGGTGTTGATCTCCTGCCCATACTGAAGGTGCGTTAGTCGTTACTTCCGGCAACTGCGCTGCTCCGCCCATCCTGTAGTTTGTCACGGGTGTTGACCTGCCCATACTGAAGGTGCGTTAGTCGTTACTGCCGGCAACTGCGCTGCTCCGCCCATCCTGTAGTTTGTCACGGGTGTCGATCTCCTGCCCATACTGAAGGTGCGTTAGTCGTTACTGCCGGCAACTGCGCTGCTCCGCCCATCCTGTAGTTTGTCACGGGTGTTGACCTGCCCATACTGAAGGTACGTTAGTCGTTACTGCCGGCAACTGCGCTGCTCCGCCTATCCTGTAGTTTGTCACGAGTGTTGACCTCCTGCTCATACTGAAGGTGCGTTAGTCGTTACTGCCGGCAACTGCGCTGCTCCGCCCATCCTGTAGTTTGTCACGGGTGTTGACCTGCCCATACTGAAGGTGCGTTAGTCGTTACTTCCGGCAACTGCGCTGCTCCGCCCATCCTGTAGTTTGTCACGGGTGTTGACCTGCCCATACTGAAGGTGCGTTAGTGGTTACTGCCGGCAACTGCGCTGCTCCGCCCATCCTGTAGTTTGTCACGGGTGTTGACCTGCCCATACTGAAGGTACGTTAGTCGTTACTGCCGGCAACTGCGCTGCTCCGCCTATCCTGTAGTTTGTCACGAGTGTTGACCTCCTGCTCATACTGAAGGTGCGTTAGTCGTTACTGCCGGCAACTGCGCTGCTCCGCCCATCCTGTAGTTTGTCACGGGTGTTGACCTGCCCATACTGAAGGTGCGTTAGTCGTTACTTCCGGCAACTGCGCTGCTCCGCCCATCCTGTAGTTTGTCACGGGTGTTGATCTCCTGCCCATACTGAAGGTGCGTTAGTCGTTACTGCCGGCAACTGCGCTGCTCCGCCCATCCTGTAGTTTGTCACGGGTGTTGACCTCCTGCCCATACTGAAGGTGCGTTAGTCGTTACTGCCGGCAACTGCGCTGCTCCGCCCATCCTGTAGTTTGTCACGGGTGTTGATCTCCTGCCCATACTGAAGGTGCGTTAGTCGTTACTGCCGGCAACTGCGCTGCTCCGCCCATCCTGTAGTTTATCACGGGTGTTGACCTGCCCATACTGAAGGTACGTTAGTCGTTACTGCCGGCAACTGCGCTGCTCCGCCTATCCTGTAGTTTGTCACGGGTGTTGACCTGCCCATACTGAAGGTGCGTTAGTCGTTACTGCCGGCAACTGCGCTGCTCCGCCCATCCTGTAGTTTGTCACGTGTGTTGACCTGCCCATACTGAAGGTGCGTTAGTCGTTACTGCCGGCAACTGCGCTGCTCCGCCCATCCTGTAGTTTGTCACGGGTGTTGACCTGCCCATACTGAAGGTGCGTTAGTCGTTACTGCCGGCAACTGCGCTGCTCCGCCCATCCTGTAGTTTGTCACGGGTGTTGACCTCCTGCCCATACTGAAGGTGCGTTAGTCGTTACTGCCGGCAGCTGCGCTGCTCCGCCCATCCTGTAGTTTGTCACGAGTGTTGACCTGCCCATACTGAAGGTGCGTTAGTCGTTACTGCCGGCAACTGCGCTGCTCCGCCCATCCTGTAGTTTGTCACGGGTGTTGACCTGCCCATACTGAAGGTGCGTTAGTCGTTACTGCCGGCAACTGCGCTGCTCCGCCCATCCTGTAGTTTGTCACGAGTGTTGACCTGCCCATACTGAAGGTGCGTTAGTCGTTACTGCCGGCAACTGTTCTGCTCCGCCCATCCTGTAGTTTGTCACGGGTGTTGACCTGTCCATACTGAAGGTGCGTTAGTCGTTACTGCCGGCAACTGCGCTGCTCCGCCCATCCTGTAGTTTGTCACGGGTGTTGATCTCCTGCCCATACTGAAGGTGCGTTAGTCGTTACTGCCGGCAACTGCGCTGCTTCGCCCATCCTGTAGTTTGTCACGGGTGTTGACCTCCTGCCCATACTGAAGGTGCGTTAGTCGTTACTGCCGGCAACTGCGCTGCTTCGCCCATCCTGTAGTTTGTCACGGGTGTTGACCTGCCCATACTGAAGGTGCGTTAGTCGTTACTGCCGGCAACTGCGCTGCTCCGCCTATCCTGTAGTTTGTCACGGGTGTTGACCTGCTGCCCATGCTGAAGGTACGTTACTGCCGGCAACTGCGCTGCTCCGCCCATCCTGTAGTTTGTCACGGGTGTTGACCTGCCCATACTGAAGGTGCGTTAGTCGTTACTGCCGGCAACTGCGCTGCTCCGCCCATCCTGTAGTTTGTCACGGGTGTTGATCTCCGGCCCATACTGAAGGTGCGTTAGTCGTTACTGCCGGCAACTGCGCTGCTCCGCCCATCCTGTAGTTTGTCACGGGTGTTGATCTCCTGCCCATACTGAAGGTGCGTTAGTCGTTACTTCCGGCAACTGCGCTGCTCCGCCCATCCTGTAGTTTGTCACAGGTGTTGATCTCCTGCCCATACTGAAGGTGCGTTAGTCGTTACTGCCGGCAACTGCGCTGCTCCGCCCATCCTGTAGTTTGTCACGGGTGTTGATCTCCTGCCCATACTGAAGGTGCGTTAGTCGTTACTGCCGGCAACTGCGCTGCTCCGCCCATCCTGTAGTTTGTCACGGGTGTTGACCTCCTGCCCATGCTGAAGGTACGTTACTGCCGGCAACTGCGCTGCTCCGCCCATCCTGTAGTTTGTCACGGGTGTTGATCTGCTACCGGAAGCGTGATCCCGGTGGCTGCCGGCGCCTGTGGTGGTCTCCTGCCTGTACCGGAAGTGTGACCCCGGTGGCTGCCGGCGCCTGTGGTGGTCTCCTGCCGCTACCGGAAGTGTGATCCCGGTGGCTGCCGGCGCCTGTGGTGGTCTCCTGCCTGTACCGAAAGTGTGACCCCGGTGGCTGCCGGCGCCTGTGGTGGTCTCCTGCCGCTACCGGAAGTGTGATCCCGGTGGCTGCCGGCGCCTGTGGTGGTCTCCTGCCTGTACCGAAAGTGTGATCCCGGTGGCTGCCGGCGCCTGTGGTGGTCTCCTGCCGCTACCGGAAGTGTGATCTCGGTGGCTGCCGGCGCCTGTGGTGGTCTCCTGCCTGTACCGAAAGTGTGATCTCGGTGGCTGCCGGCGCCTGTGGTGGTCTCCTGCCGCTACCGGAAGTGTGATCCCGGTGGCTGCCAGCGCCTGTGGTGGTCTCCTGCCTGTACCGGAAGTGTGATCCCGGTGGCTGCCGGCGCCTGTGGTGGTCTCCTGCCGCTACCGGAAGTATGATAGCTGGTGCTGGTCCGGCCGAGACCCATGTGTTATCGAGCCGGGACACGGCCACTGGCCTGGTGAAATATCGGGATCCACTCACCGGGAGGTTGGTATATGTGAGGAGATGACGAACTGAGTTCTCGTTCTGATCTCTTCACCCCGCGTTTCAGGAGACGATTGAGATCCTGTTCGGAGAGGGTCTCATCAAGGCTCTGTTCGCGACGGAGACGTTCGCCATGGGCCTGAACATGCCGGCCCGCACCGTGCTCTTCACCGGCGTCAGGAAGTTCGACGGCAAGGAAGTCAGATGGGTGAGTGGAGAGACAGGGTGGAGACCCCGACCGGCAACGGGACGACTGGTGTCTTATAAGGAATGTTGCAGGCTTACAGTGCTGTTGCGTTGACAGTTTTCACGGCCTGCTTTTGTTGGTGGTCTTATAATGCTTTAAGTCAATTATAATGGTATGTGGCGAAATTTATCGTCGACCGTGAGTATGACTTAATGCGATGATGTGCCTGATGTGATAATTTACTGTTTACTATGTTAACGTACGTTTACTACGACTGGCGGCTGGTGATGACCTGAGACCTGTTCACGGGGTCTGCGGCCGCCGCGGCTCCCGCGGCCAGGAGGTGGAGCTTAATTTGAACAACTTTGAACACTTTGGCGGCCGCTGATGGCGTCCGATAAATGGCGCGTGTAGCGTTTGCAACGAATAGGCAATTTCATGAAAAACCCTCAATGTTTTTTTTCAAAACCACTCAACTACATGAATATCTACGAGTCACTACGTGTTGTCATTGTTGGTCAAACAACCGCCAGTGAGCTGTGATATCAACAAAACAGTGCGCAACCTTTGGCAGACGCGCGCCATGTATGTCGAAGTTCTTTTGCGGCTGCTCCCGAGCAACCGCAGGAGCCGCAGAACGGAGAGTCTCTCCTCCCGGATCTGCTCTTTCGTGATTGGCTGACGTTTAAGCCCCGCCCTTTTGGCCGCGGGAGCCGCGGCGGCCGCAGACCCCATGAACAGGCCTCAGAATTAAGCATCAAACCACTTGGGGTGTATTCAAGATCACCTTTACTCTGAAGGTTCTGTGAAGGTTAGCTACTCAGCATCTGTACAGGTCACTGCAAAAGTAATGGTAGGTACTACTGTAGATGGGTAAAACCTAGCAGCGTTTCATAACAACAATAGGTATTGCTGAAAAAATAAGCCGCACATCTCTGTCGTACAAATAGGCAGCTCTCTATCACTTTTCACTATTCTACGACTTCAAATAAAATCACAATATTCGAAAACCTGATTCTCTCCCCACTTGAGTGTACTGAGGCATCTCGACCCTGAGACCGCCTATGATCGGAGAGTTGTAAGCCCACGCCGGCACAGCATCGTGCGTAGTAGCTCCAATTTAGCGGATCCTCGAGTAGAGGCTATTCATTGTAGTAAGACGTAGTAGCCGCAGACTCCGCGTCAGCCAATAGTGTCCTATGTCCGCCTTACAAACCGCATCGTAAGGGTCAGAGGTCACCGATATGCAGAGCGCTGGCTCGGCGGAGAAGCGGTTTGACTGGGTTTCTGGGGCTTGCAGTGGTGATGGAGGTGCAAATTGTGTATAGAGGTGCAAAGTTCTGAATATCTTACATGTAGAGTGATTTAACGTAATTATAAAACAAATGCAGATTTGTGTTCTCATCAGTATGCATTTGTTTACTCAAATAGTTGAAAGAGACAGTCAGGAGAGAGAACAAGAGAAAGAGAGTAAGAGATAAAGAGAGAAGAGAGAAAGAGAAAGAAGAAAGAAAGAAAGAGAGAAAGAGAGAAAGAAAGAAAGAAAGAGAGAACGAGAGAGACGAGAACCTAGAGAAAGAGCGAAAGAGCGAAAGAGCGAAAGAGCGAAAGAGCGAAAAGAAAGAGAGAAAGAGAGAAAGAGAGAAAGAGAGAAAGAGAGAAAGAGAGAAGAGAGGAAAGGAAAGAGACGAAAGAGAGAAAGAGAGAGACGAGAGAAAGAGAGAGAGAGAGAGAAGAGAGAAGAGAGAGAGAGAGAGAGAGGAGAGAGAGAGAGAGAGAGAGAGAGAGAGAGAGAGAGAGAGGAGAGAGGAGAGAGAGAGAGAGAGAGAGAGCAGAGAGAGAGAGAGAGAGAGAGAGAGAGAGAGAGAGAGAGAGAGAGGATGAGAGAGAGGAGAGAGGAGAGAGAGAAGAGAGGAGAGAGAGAGAGATGAGAGAGAGAGAGAGAAGAGAGAGATGAGGAGAGAGAGAGAGAGAGAGAGAGAGCGGGAGAGCGGGAGAGAGAGCGGGAGAGCGGGAGAGGAAGAACAGAAGAGCAGGGGAGATGATGAAGTAGCCAGAAAGCTAGAGATACATATTTACATTTTCCCACAAAAATGAAGTTATTACTTGAAATGACAGACGAGACCAACATATATTGTAATTGATCACATATTGCATTTTTACACATTCATACCGAAAGATATTTCATGTTAAAGTTGACAGCGTTCACACTTTTAACGACCTCAATCAAAACAAATATCATGTACTGGTATCGAATTTCGGTTGGCACCAAAATCTAGTATTGCTTTTTGACAAATGGTTTAGAAAATATTTTTGCACTCTGTCTTTTATTATTATTCCTAATATCCTTCACAATCAACCAATATTTAATACAATGGTATCCAAATTAGCAGTTAACTCATGCACCCAACGACGGTCTAGTTAGTGGTTGCAACTTGCAACCCTCAATTTTGAAAACAATTGTCATAGTGGTTCATTTATTTTCAACATTCGGAGTTTTGTAAGTTTTGCCATCTGTCTGTATATAATACAATCAATAAAATAACCACTTTTTCCAAAATAATCAACATAAAATAGTGCAGAAATAAATTCAAACGGTCAATATTCCCTTTAAAGGAAGATAATCACCTTTTGATTTTGTTAGCACAACATTTCTTTGGCTACCGTTATGTATTAAAATGATGGGATCTAAATTCAAGAATTAAATACAATGATTCCCTAATTCAAAGTTGGAAGTTTGGGAAAATTTATGATCGGTATTTTCCCTACACTATTGAAAGCGCAACATCTGGCGCTTTTGTGTCAATCTGTTCAACGTTGTTGAATGGGCACTTATAAACAAATCGCCCGACACTAAATAGGTTGCCAATGGGGGGCCAACCTAAACTGGACCCGATTTCAATGCACTTTTTTAAATGATTGTTGATTGTTCATAAAAGTTTGGCACATATCGCAAAGATAGAATGCAAGGAAACATATTGCATACCTTCATGATAAATAACAATGCGTAGGGAGGCTAATTTACTGAATTCGTTACCCGAGTGCTTGCTGATTATAAGCGTGGAGCGCTTATCAACTATGAATTGAAATATCTCGCGGTAGGAATTGTTATATGCAAAATGTGATGAATTTACAATATATTTTGGTCTCGTCTATCGATTTCAGGTGCTAACTCCATTTTTGTGGAAAAGGTCATTATCTCCATTTAAGTAAGATAAATTTATTAATTATTATATAACACGGAGGGCTGAGACAGTATGGAAAAATTACTGCCCCAGCTCTCTGTGCTGAAACGTAACATAATACATAAAATATAAATAATACATTTACTAATTAATAATAATTAATAATTAATTACATTAATTTCATTTAATAATAACTTTTACATACATTACATGCCATTCCAATTCACCTTGCTTATTGTTCCACCCATATAATGACATCACCAATGTCTCATTTGTGAAAAGCAGTATTCAGGAATGTGGATCGACGATTTTTTTGGAAGGTGAGCTGAAGACGGTTCTATACCGTGATATCCCAAATTTGGAAATGAATAATACCGGCCAGCTAGTTGGGCATTTCCCCACAGCGAACATTTTCGGTATAAATCAAATATTTCAAGTTAGAGCCTCTTCAAATGTATTTATCATATAAGAAATACCACGTAACTAAAACGTATATGAGAAAACAAACATATAACATCGAACAAGCATATTATAATGAGGTTGGTAAGGGTTGAGAAAAAAAGTAGCTTTTAAGGTTTTGAGGGAAATTGGCCTTTAACAGAGAAAGGTGAGCACTGTCGGCAAATGATTGCAATGATTGCAAGGTATTATCGTCGTGTATATGATTGTCGCTTATTGTTTGGGTAATACATTTGTTCAATCATTGAAATGACATCGATTTGGTTAGCTAAACCTTGTTATTGTGGTCGATATTACATCGTTGGTTGTTTTTCCATGCTGCAAGATTCTGGTGTGCACACTCTTTTTTAAAAGAGTGACAAAAGCAAACCGTTTTCGTGCACAATGAGCTACTCATGTTAATAGTTTTATGTTTTGGCATGTCTCAACGATTTTCAGGAAATGGTGTACTTTATTATGAACATTGACATTTTCTCAAACACTCATAACTTTTGATACACTTGTGAGGATATCAAAACCGAATTGATTTGCAGTTAATAAGCTGAAAGTCGAAATTGATTGTCCATCCGCCATAGGTGCAAAGGTATTACAAAAACGGATCTAATAAACAGTTTGAGGCGAGGCAAGAATACATTTAAAGAAATTGTAATTCCATTTTAAGGAGTCTGGGCTACCCACCGGTCGGGGATACCCCACAAATACAAAGCCTTACGGAAACGTCGAAACTATACTACGGTACTTTTATCGGAATGTGTCCTTTTAATGCTTATACAGATAAAATTGATTCACCTAGTACTGAGTTTAAAAGTCCAATATTGGAGAGCTTCACAGTTCTTTGAAACATCTGCAAGAGCTTCGGTGCCCCTCCCCCTTCCACCGTTATTATTGCTATGATTTGTTCTTTCGTATATGCCTCTTTACAAAATATATCAACTTCCTACACATTACTTGTCCGTTCATCGTAACATTCTATTCAATCGTTTTTTGTCAGTCAGCAAAGCACGCTAAATAACGCACACGATGACGATAATTGCGTTCACCTGAGATAGACATAGGTTACGGGCCCGGCCTGCCCAGCCGGCCTGCCCGGCTCCGAACTCGCGGCTTCTCGGCCCTCTGCGAGCGTCATGCCCAGAGGGCATTGACCCAGCTGACCCGGCCCGCACGGTTCAACCACGTGACCAAATTGCCTGAAGCTAGCCTTTACGCAGGAGCCCCATTCATTCAGTCGACCTCCACCAACCCAGTCGCGCGGCTGATTCGAGAGCGCTGATTGGCCGCGTGCGGTCATGGCTGGCTGGGGCATCATAGGCGTTATGTAGGAATTAAGTTACGAACTTAGACGATAGATGGCTCTGAAGATTGTTCGCAAATTGCAGAAAATTGGGTGATTGGAAAATAAAAAAGAGCGATTCATATTTAGGTAGACAAAGCCAGCGACCAGCAACACAAAATTTCGAACGATTCTTCCAAACGGTTTAGAAGATATAAGCGATTTTCTGAATAGTCACTAGTACCTACCATTACTTTTGCAGTGACCCTGTACTACAGGTGTGCATTGGACGCTGACCCCCCGCCTTGCGTCTCACCCTCGTCTCACCCTCGTCTCACCCTCGTCTCACCCTCGTCTCACCCTCGTCTCACCCTCGTCTCACCCTCGTCTCACCCTCGTCTCACCTCGTCTCACCCTCGTCTCACCCTCGTCTCGCCCTCGTCTCGCCCCTCCCCTCGTCTCGCCCTCGTCTCACCCTCGTCTCATCACCCTCGTCTCACCCTCGTCTCACCCTCGTCTCACCCTCGACTCACCCTCGTCTCACCCTCGTCTCAACCCTCGTCTCACCCTCGTCTCACTACCTCGTCTCACCCTCGTCTCACCCTCGTCTCACCCTCGTCTCACCCTCGTCTCACCCTCGTCTCACCCTCGTCTCACCCTCGTCTCACCCCGTCTCACTACCCCTCGTCTCACCCTCGTCTCGCCCTCGTCTCACCCTCGTCTCACCCCTCGTCTCACCCTGTCCACCCTCGTCTACCTCGTCTCACCCTCGTCTCACCTCGTCTCACCTCGTACTCGTCTCCTGTCTCACCTCGTCTCAACCCCACCTCGTCTCACCCTCGTCTCACCTCGTCTCACCCTCGTCTCACCCTCGTCTCACCCTCGTCTCACCCTCGTCTCACCCTCGTCTCACCACCTCCGTCTCACCCTCGGTCTCACCCTCGTCTACCCTCGTCTCACCCTCGTCTCACCTCGTCTCACCCTACTCGTCTCACCCTCGTCTCACCCTCGTCTCACCCTCGTCTCACCCTCAGTCTCACCCTCGTCTCACCCTCGTCTCACCCTCGTCTCACCCTCGTCTCACCCTCCGTCTCACCCTCGTTCCACCCTCGTCTCACCCTCGTCTCAACCCTCGTCTCACCCTCGTCTCACCCTCGTCTCACCCTCGTCTCACCTCGTCTCACCCTCGTCTCACCCTCGTCTCACCCTCGTCTCACCCTCGTCTCACCCTCGTCTCACCCTGTCTCACCCTCGTCTCACCCTCGTCTCACCCTCGGTCTCACCTCGCTCAACCCTCGGCTCACCCTCGTCTCACCCTCGGCTCACCCTCGGCTCACCCTCGGCTCACCCTCGGTCCACCCTCGGCTCACCCTCGGTCACCGCCTCGGCTCACCCCGGCTCACCTCGGCTCACCCTCGCTCACTAATATTGGCACTAGGAATAATCTCGGCTCACCCGAACCTCGGCTCACCCTCGGCTCCGCTCACCCTCGGCTCACCCTCGCGCCTCACCTCGCCGCCTCCTCACCTCGCTGCTCACCTCGGCCCTCACCCTTCCTCATACCCTCGGCTCACCCCTCGGCTCCCCTAGGCCTTCACCTCGGCTCACCCTCGGCCTTAAATTGTGTGCCTAGTTCTAAATTGTCTGGTGGGACCCTAGATTTGCCCTCGCTCACCCTCGGTCTCACCCTATGGTCACCTCGGCTCACCCCTCGGCCTCCCTCGGCTCACCTCACTCGGCTCACCATCGGCTCACCCTCGCTCACCCTCGGCTCACCTCGGCTCACCCTCGGCTCACCCTCGGCTCACCCCTCTCGGCTCACCCTCGGCTCAACCCTCGGCTCACCCTCGGCTCACCCTCGGCCTCACCCTCGGCTCACCCTCGGCTCACCCTCGGCTCACCCTCGGCTCACCCTCGGCCACCCCTGCTCACCTCGGCTACCCCCCTAGGCTCAACCTTCGCTCCCCTCGGCTCACCCTCGGCTCACCTCGGCTAACTCGGCTCACCTCTCGTCCCTAGGCTCCACCCTGTCTCACCTCGTCTACACTCGTCTCCCCTCGGCTCACCCTCGGAGTCATCTACTTTCCTATCCTACTTATCACTTCCGTCTCCCTTAGTGTAACTACAAGGATCGATCCTGATGACATGTCGCCGGCGGGGGAGACTGGTCGAGGGCTGCGAGGACCCGCTAGGTGAGGGAGCGGAGGATGAGGACTCCCCTTGGCTAGGACTGTACTGTTGACCCTCTACTAGCTTCCTCGGCTCACCTACCTGAAGTTACCCTTGAATATGTATGAATGAGGATTTGTATCTTGGTCTGATCTGCTTTTCCCTTGGTCTTCCTCGAAGCTTTACTTATGGAATGCTCGCCGATCCAAGCCTCAGACTTGACCGTTTGTCCCTTTTTTCCTAAGTCGTGCCTCCCTTCCCGAGTTAGTTGACTGCGTCACCTTTTTGACCAACCTTTGCTAATGTTTACGATCCAAAGACCATGTTGCCGTCTCTCTATGTAACCTAAAAAGTTAGTCTGACCTGCCCACCTTAGTTCCTGTCGACTCCTGTGGCTGACCTGTGACTCCTCTGACTGGGTGACCTCTGTGCCTTGATCAGTCGGCTGCACCCTCCTAAGCACTGTGCCCTCCTGATGGTGAGTCGCTCTGCACTGACCTGTGCTCTGACTGGCTGCACCCTGATCCCCTGAATCCCCTTATTTATCTCTTTTAGGTGACCTCTTGCTTGACCTGTTACTCTATGTGTTTGTACCCTTCAATCTTCTATCTGTGCTGTGCCACCTGGGCCCTGTCCCTATGATGGAGACCTGTCCTTCTGAATCGCTGACCTGTGCCTCTCGGACTGGTGAACCTGACCCTGCTAGGACTGTGATGAACTGTACTTGCCTTCTGTTGCAGTGCTCAGCTCTGTCGGCTTAACCCTTGCTTATTCGCGCTCAACATCTACTCTGTCTGCCGCGCCCGTCCCTCTGTCGCGTGACGCCTGCCTCTGTCTGACCGCGCCGTCCCTCTGCGCTCGCGCTGCACCTGCTGCTAGACGTCGCTACGTCTCCTCTTCTTCTCTTTCTATTCCCTGTCTCTGTCTGACCGCGCCCGTCCCTCTGACGCCCTGCCTCTGTCTGACCCGCGCCGTTCTGTCGGTGATCGCCCAGCTCTATCTGCCTCTCCTCTGACCTCGTCGTCCGTCGCGCTCACTGCTCTCTGTCTCGACCTGACCGCGTCCCTTCCACTCGATCGTCTGCCTCTCGTCTGCCCACGGGCGTCTCTGTGGAGACGCCCGACCTCTCGACCGCGCAGCTCTTCCGGAGAGTACATTCAGATGTCTGACCCGCGCCCGTCCTCCGCGAGTAGACGACATGCATCTGTCCTGATGACGAGAACAGTCTCCGGCGGTGAAGAACTGTGAAGGGTGCGGGAACCGCGCCTCGTCCTCCGCCGCCTCACCTACAACATGGTAAGCGGCGGTCGGAGGATAGGACGCTGCTGATGGACGGGTCTCGGTTGACGCCCATGTGTGCTGTTGTCACCCGCGCCCGTCCTCTGGGCGTGGACCTCTGCAGTTAACAGAATAAAACCATTGAAATTTATTGTTTATGAATATGAATATGAGATTAGTTAGTCCCTGCTCTCAGTACCAGACCTAGCGACCAGTCCTCTTTGGCCCGTACGCCTTTCAAATACCTAAATCAGGGCAGGAGTTAGAACAGTGACGCCATTTCCAACTTTGTTTTGTAGTGTTCCGCTGCCCAGTCTACCCGGCCGCCTCGCCGGTGACGCCCTGCCTCTGTCTGACCGCGACCGTCCCTCTGACGCGTGACGCCCTGCCTCTGTCTGACCTGTCTGACCCGGTCCCTCTGACGCGTGACGCCCTTGCCTCTGTCTGCCGCGCCCGTCCTCCGCCGCGTGACGCCCTGCCTCTGTCTGACCCGCGCCCGTCCTCTGGCGTGACGCCTGCCTCTGTCTGACCGGCCGTCCCTCTGACGCGTGAGCCTGGCCTCTGTCTGACCGCGCCGTCTCGGTTGAGCTGCCTCTGTCTGGCGCCCTGTCCCTGACGTGACCGCGGCCTCGTCGGTGACGCCCTGTCCTCTGACGGTGACCGGCCTCCTCTGTCTGACCCTGCCCTGTCTGACCGGCCGTCTCTGGTGACCGTGCCCTCCTGCTCTCTGACCAGCGCCGTACCTCTGTCGCGTGAGCCCAGAACTGCCTCTGTCTGACCCCCGCGCCCGTCCCTCTGTCGTGAGCCCTGCCCTGTCTGACCGCGCCCGTCCCTCTGTCGCGTGACGCCCTGTCTCTGTCTGACCCGCGCCGTCCCTCTGTCGCGTGACGCCCTGTTGCCTCTGTCTGACCCGCGCCCGTCCCTCTGACCGCCCTGCCTCTGTCTGACCCGCGCCCGTCCCTCTCCGTGCGCCCTGCCTCTGTCTGACCCGCGCCCGTCCCTCTGTCCCCCCCGACGCGGTCGTGACGCCCTGCCTCTGTCTGACCCGCGCCCGTCCTCTGACGCCCTGCCCTCTGTCTGGACCCGCGCCCGTCCCTCTGTCGCGTGACGCGCCCAGCCTCTGTCTGACCCGCGCCGTCCCTCGTCGCGTGACGCCCCTGCCTCTGTCTGACCCGCGCCCGTCCCCCTCTGACGCCCTGCCTCTGTCTGAACCCGCGCCCGTCCCTCTCGCGTGACGCCCCTGCCTCTGTCCGACCCGCGCCCGTCCTCTGTCGCGCTGACGCCCTGCCTCTGTCCTGACCCGCGCCCCCGCTCCTGTCGCGTGACGCCCTGCCTCGTCTGACCCGCGCCCGTCCCTCTCGCGTGACGCCCTGCTCTGTCTGACCCGCGCCCGTCCCTCTGGCGCTGACGCCCTGCCTCTGTCTAGAACACCGCGCCCGTCCCTCTGTCGCGTGACGCCCTGCCTCTGTCTGACCCCGCGCCCCTCCCTCTGTCGCGTGACGCCCTGCCTCTGTTGACCCGCGCCCGTCCCTCTCGCGTGACGCCCTGCCTCTGTCTGACCCGCGCCCGTCCCTCTGGTCGCGTGACGCCCTGCCTTGTCTGACCGCGCCCGTCCCTCGCGTGACGCCCTGCCTCTGTTGACCCCGCCGTCCCCGTCCCGCCTCGTGACCGGCCCTGCCTCTGGCCCTGTCTGACCCGCGCCCGTCCCTCTGTCGCGTGACGCCTGCCTCTGTCTGACCCGCGACCCGCTCCCTCTCTGTCGCGTGACGCCCTGGCCTCTCTGTCTGACCGCGCCCGTCCCTCCGCGCTGACGCCCTGCCTCTGTCTGACCCGCGCCGTCCCCACTGCTCTGTCTACGTGACCCGGCCCGGCCCTGCGTCTGTCTGACTGACCGCGCCGTCCCTCTGCTCGCGTGACCGCCGCCCGTGCCTCTGTGGTGGGTCTGTGCTGACCCGCGCCCGTCCTCGCCGTGACCCTGTCTCTGTCTGACCCGCGCCCCGTCCCTCTGTCGCGTGACGCCCTGCCTCTGTCTGACCCGCGCCCGTCCCTCTGGCCACGTTGACGGCCCCCTGGCCTCTGTCTGACCCCGCGCCCCGTCCCTCTGCTCGGGCTGGGGAGTCGCGTGGACGCCTTCTCTGTCTGACCCGCGCCCGTCCCTCTGTCGCGTGACGCCCTGCCTCTGTCTGACCCGCCCGTCCCTCTCCGTCCCCCGCCTCGTGACCCGCGCCTGCCTCTGTCTGACCCGCGCCCTGTCCCTTTGTCCCGTGACGCCCTGTCCTCTGTCTGCTGACCCGCGCCCGTCCCTCTGTCGCGTGACGCCCAGCCACCTCTGTCTGACCCGCGCCCCGTCCCTCTGACGCCCTGCTGCTCTGTCTGACCCGCGCCCGTCCCTCTGTCGCCGTGGCGCCACTGTCTGACCCGCGCCCGTCCCTCTGTCGCGTGACGCCCCCTGTCTCTGTCTGACCCGCGCCCGTCCCTCTGTCGACGCCCTGCCTCTGTCTGACCCGCGCCCGTCCCTCTGTCGCGTGACGCCCTGCCTCTGTCTGACCCGCGCCCGTCCCTCTGACGCCCTGCCTCTGTCTGACCCGCGCCCGCTCCCTCTGTCGCGTGACGCCCTGCCTCTGTCTGACCCGCGCACCGTCCCTCTGTCGCGTGACGCACTGCCTCTGTCTGACCCGCGCCCCGTCCCTCTGTCGCGTGACGCCCTGCCTCTGTCTGAGACCGCACTACCGCGCCCGTCCCTCTGTGGTGACGCCCTGCCTCTGTCTGACCCGCGCCCGTCCCTCTGTCGCGTGACGCCTGCCTCTGTCTGACCCGCGCCCGTCCCTCTGTCGCGTGACGCCCTGCCTTGTCTGACCCGCCCCGTCCCTCTGGTCGCGTGACGCCCTGCCTCTGTCTGACCGCGCCCGTCCCTCTGACGCCCTGCCTCTGTCTGACCCGCGCCCGCTCCCTCTGTCGCGTGACGCCCTGGCTCTGTCTGACCCGCGCCCGTCCCCTCTGTCGCGTGACGCCCCTGCCTCTGTCTGACCGCGCCGTCCCTCTGTCGCGGACGCCTGCCTCTGTCTGACCCGCGCCCGTCCCTCTGTCGCGTGACGCCCTGCCTCTGTCTGACCCGCGCCCGTCCCTCTGTCGCGTGACGCCCCTGCCTCCTGTCTGACCCCGCCCGTCCCTCTGTCGCCTGGCCCTGCCTCTGTCTGACCCGCGCCCCGTCCCTCTGTGCGTGACGCCCTGCCTCTGTCTGACCCGCGCCCGTCCCTCTGTCGCGTGACGCCTGCCTCTTCTGACCCGCGCCCGTCCCTCAGTCGCGTGACGCCCATGCCTCTGTCTGACCCCGCGCCGTCCCTCTGACGCCCTGCCTCTGTCTGACCCGCGCCCGTCCCTCTGTCGCGTGACGCCCTGCCTCTGTCTGACCGCGCCCGTCCCTCTGACTCCCTGCCTCTGTCTGACCCGCGCCCCGTCCCTCCCGCTCCCTCCTCCTGTCGCGTGACGCCCTGCTCCCTCTGTCTGAGACCCGCGCAGTCCCTCGCTCTGACCCGCTGCTGGTCCTCTGACGCCCCTGCCTCTGTCTGACCCGCGCCCGTCCCCTCTGTCGCGTGACCGCCCTGGCCTCTGTCTGACCCGCGCCCGTCCCTCTGACGCCCTGCCTCTGTCTGACCCGCGCCCGTCCCTCTGTCGCGTGACGCCCTGCCTCTGTCTGACCCGCGCCGTCCCTCTGTCGCGTGACGCCCTGCCTCTGTCTGACCCGCGCCCGTCCCTCTTGACGCCTGCCTCTGTCTGACCCGCGCCCGTCACTCTGTCGCGTGACGCCCTGCCTCTGTCTGACCCGCGCCCGTCCCTCTGTCGCGTGACGCCCTGCCTCTGTCTGACCCGCGCCCGTCCCTCTGTCGGCCCTGCCTCTGTCTGACCCGCGCCCGTCCTTCTGTCGCGTGACGCCCTGCCTCTTCTGATCCGCGCCCGTCCTCGACGCCCCTGCCTCTGACCCGCGCCCGTCCTCTGTCGCGTGACGCCCTGCTCTGTCTGACCGCGTCAGCCTCCGTCTCTACGGTCCCTGACGCCCTGCCTCTGTCTGACCCGCGCCGTCCCTCTGTCGCGTGACGCCCTGCCTCTGTCTGACCCGCGCCCGTCCCTCTGTCGCGTGACGCCCTGCCTCCTGTCTGACCGCGCCCGTCCCTCTGCCGGCCCTGCCTCTGTCTGACCCGCGCCCGTCCCTCTTCGCGTGACGCCCTGCCTCTGTCGACCCGCGCCGTCCCTCTGTCGCGTGACGCCCTGCCTCTGTCTGACCCGCGCCCGTCCCTCTTCGCGTGACGCCCTGCTCTGTCTGACCCGCGCCCGTCCCTCTGACGCCCTGCCTCTGTCTGACCCGCGCCGTCCCTCTGTCGCGTGACGCCCTGCCTCTGTCTGACCCGCGCCCGTCCCTCTGACGCCCTGCCCTCCTGTCTACCCGCGCCCGTCCTCTGTCGCGTGACGCCCTGCCTCTGTCTGACCCGCGCCCGTCCTCTGTCGCGTGACGCCCTGACTCTGTCTGACCCGCGCCCCGTCCTCTGTCGCGTGACGCCCTGCTCTGTCTGCCCGCGCCCGTCCCTCTGTCGCGTGACGCCCTGCCTCTGTCTGACCCGCGCCCGTCCCTCTGTCGCGTGACGCCCTGCCTCTGTCTGACCCGCGCCCGTCTCTGTCGCGTGACGCCCTGCCTCTGTCTGACCCGCGCCCGTCCCTCTGTCGCGTGACGCCCTGCCTCTGTCTGACCCGCGCCCGTCCCTCTGTCGCTGCCCCTGCCTCTGTCTGACCCGCGCCCGTCCCTCTGTCGCGTGACGCCCTGCCTCTGTCTGACCCGCGCCCGTCCCTCGACGCGTGACTCCTCTGTCTGACCCGCGCCCGTCCTCTGTCGCGTGGACGCCCTGTCTCTGTCTGGACCCGCGCCCGTCCCTCTGTACGCGTGACGCCCTGCCTGTCTGACCCGCGCCCGTCCTCTCGACCCCTGTCTCTGTCTGACCGCGCCCGACCCTCTGTCGCGTGACGCCCTGACTCTGTCTGACCGCGCGCCCGTCCTCTGACGCCCCTGCCTCTGTCTGACCCAGCGCCCGTCCCTATGTCGCGTGACGCCCTGCTCTGTCTGACCCGCGCCCGTCCCCTCTGACGCCCTGCCTCTGTCTGACCCGCGCCCGTCCTCTGTCGCGTGACGCCTGTCTTGTCTGACCCGCGCCCGTCCCCTCTGTCGCGTGACGCCCTGCCTCTGTCTGACCCCGCGCCCGTCCCTCTGTCGCGTGACGCCCTGCTCTGTCTGACCCGCGCCCGTCCCTCTGTCGCGTGACGGCCCTGCCTCTGTCTGACCCGCGCCCGTCCCTCTGTCGCGTGACGCCCTGTCCTCTGTCTGCCCGCGCCCGTCCCTCTGACGCCCTGCCTCTGTCTGACCCGCGCCCGTCCTCTGTCGCGTGACGCCCTGTCTCTGTCTGACCCGCGCCCGTCCCTCTGACGCCCTGCCTCTGTCTGACCCGCGCCCGTCCCTCTGACGCCCTGCTCTGTCTGACCCGCGCCCGTCCCTCTGTCGCGTGACGCCCTGCCTCTGTCTGACCCGCGCCCGTCCCTCTGTCGCGTGACGCCTGCACTGTCTGACCGCTCCCGTCCTCTGACCCTGCCTCTGTCTACCGCGCCCGTCACTCTGTCGCGTGACGCCCCTGCTCTGTCTGACCCGACGCCCGTCCCTCTGTCGCGTGACGCCCTGCCTCTGTCTGACCCGCGCCCGTCCTCTGACGGACGCCTGCCTCTGTCTGACCCGCGCCCGTCCTCTGTCGCGTGACGCCCTGCCTCTGTCTGACCCGCGCCGTCCCTCTGTCGCGTGACGACCTGCCTCTGTCTGACCCGCGCCCGTCCCTCTGACGCCCTGCCTTGTTCTGACCCGCGCCCGTCCCTCTGGTCTCGTGACGCCCTGCTCTGTCTGACCCGCGCCCGTCCCTCTGACGCCTGCCTGTCTGACCGCGCCGCCCTCTGACGACCCTGCCTCTGTCTGACCCGCGCCCGTCCCCTGTCGCGTGACGCCCTGCCGCTGTTCTGACCCGCGCCCGTCCCTCTGTCGCGTGACGCCCTGCCTCTGTCTGACCCGCGCCCGTCCTCTGTCGCGTGACGCCCTGTCTCTGTCTGATACGCGCCCGTCCCTCTGTCGCGTGACGCCCTGCCTCTGTCTGACCGCGCCCGTCCCTCTGACGCCCTGCCTCTGTCTGACCCGCGCCCGTCCCTCTGTCACGTGACGCCCTGCCTCTGTCTGACCCGCGCCGTCCCTCTGTCGCGTGACGCCTGCCTCTGTCTGACCGCGCCCGTCCCTCTGCGACGCCCTGCCTCTGTCTGACCCGCGCCCGTCCCTCTGACGCCCTGCTCTGTCTGACCCGCGCCCGTCCCTCTGACGCCCTGCTCTGTCTGACCCGCGCCCGTCCCTCTGTCACGTGACGCCCTGCCTCTGTCTGACCCCGCGCCCGTCCCTCTGTCACGTGACGCCCTGTCTCTGTCTGACCCCGCGCCCGTCCCTCTGTCGCGTGACGCCCTGCCTCTGTCTGACCCGCGCCCGTCCCTCTGACGCCCTGCCTCTGTCTGACCCGCGCCCGTCCCTCTGACGCGCCCTGCCTCTGTCTGACCCGCGCCCGTCCCACTGACGCCCTGCCTCTGTCTGACCCGCGCCCGTCCCTCTCTGACGCCCTGCCTCTGTCTGACCCGCGCCCGTCCCTCTCTGAGCCCTGCCTCTGTCTGACCCGCGCCCGTCCCTCTGTCACGTGACGCCTGCCTCTGTCTGACCCGCGCCCGTCCCTCTGTCACGTGACGCCCTGCCTCTGTCTGACCCGCGCCCGTCCCTCTGTCGCGTGACGCCCTGCCTCTGCCTGACCCGCGCCCGTCCCTCTGACGCCCTGCCTCTGTCTGACCGCGCCCGTCCCTCCTGTTCGCGTGACGCCTGCCTGTCTGAACCCGCGCCCGTCCCTCTGACGCCCTGCCTCTGTCTGACCCGCGCCCGTCCCTCTGACGCCCTGCCTCTGTCTGACCCGACGCCCGTCCCTCTGTCCGTGACGCCCTGCCTCTGTCTGACCCGCGCCCCGTCCCTCTGTCGCGTGACGCCCTGCCTCTGTCTGACCGCGCCCGTCCCTCTGTCGCGTGACGCCCTGCCTCTGTCTGACCCGCGCCCGTCCTCTGTCGCGTGACGCCTGCTTCTGTCTGACCCGCTGACCGTCCTCTGTCGCGTGACGCCCCTGCCTCTGTCTGACCCGCGCCCCGTCCCTTCTGTCGCGTGACGCCCTGCCTCTGTCTGACCGCGCCCGTCCCTCGGTGACGCCTGTCTCTGTCTGATACGCGCCCGTCCCTCTGTCGCGTGACACGCCTGCCTCTAGTCTGACCCCGCGCCCGTCCCTCTGTCGCGTGACGCCCTGCCTCTGTCTGACCCGCGCCCGTCCCTCTGTCGTGGACGCCCTGCCTCTGTCTGACCCGCGCCCGTCCCTCTGTCGCGTGACGCCTGCCTCTGTCTGACCCGCGCCCGTCCCTCTGTCGCGTGACGCCCTGTCTCTGTCTGATACGCGCCCGTCCCTCTGTCGCGTGACGCCCTGCCTCTGTCTGACCCGCGCCCGTCCCCTCTGTCGCGTGACGCTGCCTCTGTCTGACCCGCGCCCGTCCCTCTGTCGCGTGACGCCCTGCCTCTGTCTGACCCGCGCCCGTCCCTCCTGTCGCGTGACGCCCTGCCTCTGTCTGAACCGCGCCCGTCCCTTGGCGTGACGCCCTGCCTCTGTCTGACCCGCGCCCGTCCCTCTGACGCCTCTCTGTCTACCCGCCGTCCCTCTGACGCTGCCTCTGTCTGACCCGCGCCCGTCCCTCTGTCGCGTGACGCCCTGCCTCTGTCTGACCTGCGCCCGTCCCTCTGTCAGCGTGACGCCCTGCCTCTGTCTGACCCGCGCCGTCCTCTGACGCGTGACGCCCTGCCTCTGTCTGACCCGCGCCCGTCCCTCTGTCGCGTGACGCCCTGCCTCTGTCTGACCCGCGCCCCGTCCTCTGTCGCGTGACGCCCCTGCTCTGTCTGACCCGCGCCCGTCCCTCTGTCGCGTGACGCCCTGCCTCTGTCTGACCCGCGCCCCGTCCCTCTGACGCCCTGCCTCTGTCTGACCCGCGCCTGTCCCTCTGACGCCCTGCCTCTGTCTGACCCGCGCCCGTCCCTCTGTCGCGTGACGCCCTGCCTCTGTCTGACCCGCGCCCGTCCTCTGTCGCGTGACGCCCTGGCCTCTGTCTGACCCGCGCCCGTCCCTCTGTCGCGTGACGCCCTGCCTCTGTCTGACCCGCGCCCGTCCCTCTGACGCCCTGCCTCTGTCTGACCCGCGCCCGTCTGTCGCGTGACGCCCTGCCTCTGTCAGACCCGCGCCGTCCCTCTGACGCCCTGCTCCTGTTGACCCGCGCCCGTCCTCTGTCGGTGACGCCCTGCCCTCTGTCTGACCCGCGCCCGTCCCTCTGACGCCCTGCCTCTGTCTGACCCGCGCCCGTCCCTCTGTCGCGTGACGCCCTGCCTCTGTCTGACCCGCGCCCGTCCTCTGTCGCGTGACGCCCTGCCTCTGTCAGACCCGCGCCCGTCCCTCCTGACGCCCTGCCTCTGTCTGACCCGCGCCCGTCCCTCTGTCGGCGTGACGCCCTGCCTCTGTCTGACCCGCGCCCGTCCCTCTGTCGCGTGACGCCCTGCTCTGTCTGACACGCCGCCGCCCTCTGACGCGTGACGCCCTGCCTCTGTTCTGACCCGCGCCCGTCCTCTGTCGCGTGACGCCCTGACTCTGTCTGACCGCGCCCGTCCCTCTGTCGCGTGACGCCCTGCCTCTGTCTGACCCGCGCCCGTCCCTCTGTCGCGTGACGCCCTGCCTCTGTCTGACCCGCGCCCGTCCCTCTGTCGCGTGACGCCCTGCTCTGTCTGACCGCGCCCGTCCCTCTGTCGCGTGACGCCCTGCCTCTGTCTGACCCGCGCGCCTTCCTCTGTCGCGTGACGCCCTGCTCTGTCTGACCCGCGCCCGTCCTCTGTCCGCGTGACGCGCCCTGCCTCTGTCTGACCCGCGCCCGTCCCTCTGTCGCGTGACGCCCTGCCTCTGTCTGACCCGCGCCCCGTCCCTCTGTCGCGTGACGCCCTGCCTCTGTCTGACCCGCGCCCGTCCCTCTGTCGCGTGACGCCCTGCCTCTGTTCTGACCCGCGCCCGTCCCTCTGTCGCGTGACGCTCCTGCCTCTTCTGACCCGCGCCGTCCCTCTGTCGCGTGACGCCCTGCCTCTGTCTGACCCGCGCCCGTCCCTCTGTCGCGTGACGCCCTGCTCTGTCTGACCCGCGCCCGTCCCTCTGTCGCGTGACGCCCTGCCTCTGTCTGACCCGCGCCCGTCCTCTGTCGCGTGACGCCCTGCCTCTGTCTGACCCAGCGCCCGTCCCTGTCGTCGTGAGCCCCCTGCCTCTGTCTGACCGGCGCCCGTCCCTCTGTCGCGTGACGCCCTGACCTCTGTCTGACCCGCCGCCCGTCCTCTGTCGCGTGACGCCCTGCCTCTGTCTGAACCCGCCGCCCGTCCCTCTGTCCGCGTGACGCCCTGTCTCTGTCTGACCCGCGCCCGTCCCTCTGTCGCGTGACGCCCCTTGCCTTCTGTCTGACCCGCGCCCGTCCCTCTGAAGCTCTTGGGCCCCACTTTCCCCCCCCCCTGTCTGCCCGCGCCCTTCCCTCTGTCAGGTGACGCCTGCCTCTGTCCGACCCGCGCCCGTGCCTCTGTCGCGTGACGCCCTGCCTCTGTCCTGACCCGCGCCCTCCCTCTGACGCGGTGACGCCCTGCCTCTGTCTGGACCCGCGCCCGTCCCTCTGACGCCCTGCTCCTGTCTGACCCGCGCCCGTCCCCTCTGTCGCGTGCGCCCTTCCTCTGTCTGACCCCGCGCCCGTCCACCTCTGTCGCGTGACGCCGCTGGCTCTGTCTGTCCCGCGCCCGTTCCTCTGACGCCCTGCCGTCTGTCTGACCCGCGCCGTCCCCTCTGTCGCCGTGACGCCCTGCCCTCTGTCTGACCCGCGCCCGTCCTCCCGTCTGTCGGCGTGACGCCCTGCTCAGTCTGACCCGCGCGCCGTCCCTCTGACGCCCTGCCCTCTGTCTGAACCGCGCGCCCCGGTCCCTCGTCGCGTGAACGCCCTGCCTCTGTCTGACCCGGCGTGCGCCCGTCCTCTGTCGCGTGACGCCCTGCCTCTGTCTGACCCTCGCCCGTCCCTCTGACGCGTGACGCCCTGCACTGTCTGACGCCGCCCGTCCAGCCTCTGTTTCGCGTGACGGGCCCTGCCTCTTGTCCTGACCCGCGCCCGTCCCCCTCTGTCGCGTGACGCCCTGCCTCTGTCTGACCCTGCGCCCGTCTCTGTCGCGTGACGCCCTGCCTCTGTCTGACCCGCGCCCGTCCTCTGTCGCGTGACGAGCCTCTGCCTCTGTCTACCCGCTCCCGTCCCTCTTCGCGTGACGGCCCTGCCTCTGTTCTGAAACCAGACCCGGCCCCGTCCTCTGTCGCGTGACGCCTGCCTCTGTCTGACCGCCGCGCACCGTCCCTCTGTCGCGTGAACGTCCTGCTCTGTCTGGACCCGCGCCCGTCCCTCTGTCACGTGACGCCCTGCTCTGTCTGACCGCGCCCTTCCTCTGTCGCGGTGGGGGACCCCCCGCACCCCCCAGAGCCTGCCTCTGTCTGACCCGCGCCCGTCCTCTGTCGCGGACGCCCTGCCTCTGACTGACCCGCGCCCGTCCTGCTGTCGCGTGACGCCCTGCCTCTGTCTGACCGCGCGCCCCGTTCCTCTGTCGCTGGACGCCCTGCCTCTGTCTGACCCGCGCCCGTCCTCAGTCGCGTGCCGCCCTGCCTCTGTCTGACCCCGCCCGTCCTCTGTCGGCGTGTCGCCCTGCCTATGTCTGACACCGCGCCGTACCTCTGTCGCGTGAACGCCGTCTCTGTTCTGGTACGCGCCGCTGACCTGGAGCCGCCAGCTGCGCAGGCACTCCCAACCTGCTGCGAGTGGAGGAAAGATCAACCCCGAGTACATGCTGAGCGCTCCTATCTTCACAGTTCCAGAACTACGCCGCCATCCCGGGCCTCTGTGACCGTGAGTTGGCCGATCGGTGGCGGGGCTCGATCCAGGCACGGGAGCATCGCAAACTGGAATCAGACCGACTAATGGAACACTGTTTTGGGCTGATTGTTTCTGCAGTAATGATTTATAAATTATTGCCACTCACTGCCAACTAATGCGTATGTGTTCGCAAAAAGTGGACGAAAACTGGCTGTGTGAGACCCAAACTTATATCAACTTTTAACGTACATATTGGACATATATTAGGCCATCCACGATGTACTCGGTGGCTATTACGGCCCCCTTCGTCAGTCACTAAACTGCTGAAACTGATTATAACGGAATTGGTGGAAGACAGAAAGGCACATGATTCATTGGACGGCGCATGTCCGAGTGTCCTCCAAAAATGAACGGTATCCTCGTCTCTCTGTACAGAAGTTCGGATTACTTCACCTCAGAAGCCTTAAAATTATAATTCAATGCGTACGTGTTGCCCACTATCTCGTACAGCCTGTGCGGTGGGGAGGGGCGACCAAGGTCAACTGGTCAAAATCCATAACTGATAAACATTGCCGCTCGTATCGTCACAGGACTCAAAAAGCATGATCAATAACCCAGGCGCTAAATTATTTAGGATGGCCGAGAGGACGAGACCCTGGTGGCCGGCCGCGTGCGCCGTAAAGGTGTTTAAGGCGCTCAGAAGGAGGGAGCGCCACCCGAGATACGCTCTATGTTTCACGTACCCGACGTCAGCATGTTTCCACACGCGAGCGCGCGCCTCTGATCGCGGTAGCCTCCACCTGCACAAGTTGCAGATTACCGCCTCTCAGAAGGCTTTTTCGTATCGGGCTGCAGTTTGTCAGGAACGCGCCTGCCACCACAAGCTTGTGCGCCCCATATCATTGGATGGTTTTATGACCGCTATGCAAGTGTGATTTTAACGATGTAGTGGTAGTGAAGTGTACTCGTTGTTATCGTATTTTGTATAATTATTTGTAACACTGACATGAATACCAAATAGCCACCTTTTGATGTTTTAATACAACTTGATAAGATTGATTGATTGATTGATTGATTGATTGATACAAACATGCATGAATGATGCAACAAGAATGAATGATGGAATGTTGTTCACATGAAAGTTAAAAAACACACACACACACACACACACACACACACACAACAAACACAACACACACACCAACACACACACACACAAACACACACACCCACACACACAACACACACACGACACACACACACACACACACCACACACACACACACACACACACACACACACACACACACACACACACAGCACACACACACACACTCACACACACAATCACTAACCACACACACACACACACACACACACACAACACAACACACGACACACACACATCACACACAACACACACACACAATGGGAACACACACACACACACGTCACACCACACACACACACACACTCACACAACAATCACACACAAGAAACACGACACACACACACCACACACATAAGCCACATCGACACACACACACACACACACACACACACACACACACACAATCCCACACCACACACACACACACACACAATCACACACACACAGACACACACACAACACACACTCACACACACACACACTCCACACACACACGACCGCACACTGCACTCGCACACACACCACACACAACGCACCACAACACGCACACACACGCACACACACGCACACACACGCACACACACGCACACACACGCACACACAAACCACACACACGCACACACACGCACACACACGCACCACGACGCACGACACACGCACACACAGAGCGGGCACACACACGCACTACACACGCACACACACCGCACACACATGATATCCGACGCACACACACGCACTACACAAGCGCAAACACACGCA
Organism: Chirona hameri; assembly: GCA_036785665.1. Taxonomy (NCBI): domain Eukaryota; kingdom Metazoa; phylum Arthropoda; class Thecostraca; order Balanomorpha; family Balanidae; genus Chirona; species Chirona hameri. The sequence continues at coordinate 1,082 of JAXIVJ010004472.1, read as the reverse complement.
CACACACCACACACACGCACACTACATATCGTCCGCACACCACATAACTCGCACGCACAAACACACGCACAACACACGCACACACACGCACACACACGCACACTACACGCACACACACGCACACACACGCACACACACGCACACACACGCCACACACGCACACACACGCACACACAAAACTACCACACATAAATCCCGCACACACACCACACACACGCACACACACGCATCACACACGCACACACACACGCACCACACAATGTGCGCACTCACACGCACAGACACACAGACGCCACAGACACCACAGTGGCAACCGATCACGTAACTCCGCCGCCGCCGCGCAGATGGCGCTTCAGGCGTCCGGCGAATAGATGCGCCGGAGCCGCCGTCAGGTCAGGCCGGGACTCGGGAGCACGTTGTAGCGCGCGGAGCAGTGCAATAAACATATGATATAAGTACTCTGACAAAACGCTGCTGCCCATGACTGATGCTGACACCTGGGACGTGTGGCAAAGTCGTTGGAGAAACCTTCAATAAGTGTCCTCTTTGCTTCGTGTTATTTGAAAGCATGGACAGCTGTTACCTCAGGCATGACCATGAGGCAAATATTCGTCCATTTTTCCTGCATCATCCTTCCCGACAGACTGTATAACCCCGCTTTCCACGAGCAGGTGTGGAACAAGGCCCGCGTCAGTCTCGACGGTTTTGAGCATAGAAGCGCGTGCCGGAGGTGGCATCTACTGGACGCTGCGCCACAACTGGACGCGCTCAAGAAGGATTCCAGAAGTACATAACTCGCCCAATACATCGTGCCCTCCCTCAACCCCCGTACGGTGGTGCACGTGAGTCGGTCGGAGGCGAGCGTGTCAGTTGGGCAGGGGTGCTGGCGGTGGGGTGGGGTGTCTAGTGTTGGGAGTGCTGGTGGAGTGCTGGCGGTGTGGTGGGTGCTGGGGGTGTGGTGGGGGCCTGGGGTGTGGTGGTGGGGTGCTAGTGGTGGGTCTGGCGGTGTGGTGGGGTGTGTAGTGTGTGGTGGGGTGCTGGTGGTGTGTAGGGCGGGGTGCTGGGGTGTGGTGGGTGCTTGG
>JAXIVJ010004471.1:0-82557 GCA_036785665.1 Chirona hameri | reverse complement strand
GATAACTCGTCGTGCTTTGACCTCATGACGTGGCTTTAAAATCAATCTTACAGCTTTATCTCCGTGAGATTTATTTGGTCATTTCCGAGTAAACGTCCTATTTCAGTGGCGGCTGCGCTCAAATTTGACTTCCGATTGTTCAGACTGGCTAGTGGCTAGTGGCTGCTCTTCCAATTTGAAAGCGAATGACCGCATCCGTTCCGATTTACGATTGAGCCTACTATTGGAAGAAGATACTGATTTCCTTCCGATGATACGGATGACTGAAACGAAAAGTCACCATCAGATTAGGTTGTCTCGCCAATTGCCTACTCATGTTGACAGCCAAGTGTGAAATGAGTCATACGAGTTATACGTAATAAATGAATCAGAGTCTGTCCCTGGGCACTGGTGCTCTCAGGATAAGATTCGATTGGACAATTGGAACAATTGGACAAATCGATTGGAGATTCGATTCGATCGTACTATACAATGGATTGGCCACGTCTTTTTCGGAATTAACCTGATACCGAGGAGTGGACTGTGATCATCAGTTGTCAGTGGAACTGTGTAGTGTGTACACCCTCCCCCTCCCCTCGCCTTATGACAAGGGCGCTGATTTCGCGTTATTTGGTAGTCACATCAGCCGAATTGGAGCGTATATCAACTGACCGGGAGCCAAATCTGTAGCCTATTAGTTCAATTATTTACGACTCGATGGAAAAATTGGGCTGTTCGCTTCCCTAACCACTAACGCAAAAACTGAACCACTCTGAAACGGTCTTGTTAAGCATACGCAAAAACTGAACCACTCTGAAACGGTCTTGTTAAGCATACGCAAAAACTGAACTACTCTGAATCGGTCTTGTTAAGCAAATGGACGCAGACTAGCAGATGACAGGACATTGCAATGGTATGCTATGTCCGGCAATGACAAAACTTTTCCGGCAAAGACGAAAACTTTATTTGTCTTGCATTCTGTTCCATGGTTTTAATGGAAGCATCAGTCACACTTTTGAAGTTATGCTGCTATCTGGACAGTTGTACTCAATGCAGTTTTATGTTGCAGGCGATTGCAATGCATCTTCATTTCTTTTACATATTAATCCAATTCTGGTTTCTTACATCTCAGTTTTATACCATTGTTGTAGCAATACTCGAAAGTATGCTCAGCTGCTATGTTAGCGGGCGTTCGTGACACACGTGGCTGGTTTCGCGAACCGCACTATAGCGGCGCAGTGTTGTGATAAGACATGCCTGTGCAGATCAACACTGTACGGCTGTTTGGGCAGGAGGTAATGAGCCTGATGCTGGGCTCGGCCGGCGGCGCCAGGTGCAGTCTAAACGCTTCGCCGAACCGCCGCGCCGGCCGGCGTCGTTCCTGAGAAAGGCGCGACTGTTCGGAAAATGGCGTCGCCGAGCCGTCTGAACTGTAAGGGGCGGCGTGTGGGCCGGGGTGTGCAGTGATACACTGTCAGGGGCCGGGCCGGGCCGGGTTGGGACAGAAATACAGGCCGTACTGCGTACTGTTACCGGGAATCTCCGTGTGGTGGGCGCTCCCGTGTGGAAGCCGCCGCCAGCCGGGTAGCATCGGAACGTCCGTGGCGCCACGCTCCCGGTATGTCCGGTGTACCGGGGCCGCCCCGCTCCGGACGGGGAGTGAAGGTCGGCCTGCCCCGCCGGCCGGCCGGAGAGCGGTACATGATTATGTCCGGTGTACCGGGGCCACCCCGCTCTGGACGGGGAGTCAAGGTCGGCCTGCCCCGCCGGCCGGCCGGAGAGCGGTACATGATCATGTCCGGTGTACCGGGGTCGCCCCGCTCCGGACGGGGAGTGAAGGTCGGCCTGCCCCGCCGGCCGGCCGGAGAGCGGTACATGATCTGTCCGGTGTACCGGGGCCGCCCCGCTCCGGACGGGGAGTGAAGGTCGGCCTGCCCCGCCGGCCGGCCGGAGAGCGGTACATGATCTGTCCGGTGTACCGGGGCCGCCCCGCTCCGGACGGGGAGGGAAGGCCGGCCGGAGAGCGGTACATTATTATGTCCGGTGTACCGGGGCCACCCCGCTCCGGACGGGGAGGGAAGATCGGCCTGCCCCACCGGCCGGCCGGAGAGCGGTACATGATCTGTCCGGTGTACCGGGGCCGCCCCGCTCCGGACGGGGAGGGAAGGTCGGCCGGAGAGCGGTACATGATCATGTCCGGTGTACCGGGGCCGCCCCGCTCCGGACGGGGAGGGAAGATCGGCCTGCCCCACCGGCCGGCCGGAGAGCGGTACATGATCTGTCCGGTGTACCGGGGCCGCCCCGCTCCGGACGGGGAGGGAAGGTCGGCCGGAGAGCGGTACATGATCATGTCCGGTGTACCGGGGCCGCCCCGCTCCGGACGGGGAGGGAAGATCGGCCTGCCCCACCGGCCGGCCGGAGAGCGGTACATGATCTGTCCGGTGTACCGGGGCCGCCCCGCTCCGGACGGGGAGGGAAGGTCGGCCGGAGAGCGGTACATGATCATGTCCGGTGTACCGGGGCCGCCCCGCTCCGGACGGGGAGGGAAGATCGGCCTGCCCCACCGGCCGGCCGGAGAGCGGTACATGATCTGTCCGGTGTACCGGGGCCGCCCCGCTCCGGACGGGGAGGGAAGGTCGGCCGGAGAGCGGTACATGATCATGTCCGGTGTACCGGGGCCGCCCCGCTCCGGACGGGGAGGGAAGATCGGCCTGCCCCACCGGCCGGCCGGAGAGCGGTACATGATCTGTCCGGTGTACCGGGGCCGCCCCGCTCCGGACGGAGAGGGAAGGTCGGCCGGAGAGCGGTACATGATCATGTCCGGTGTACCGGGGCCGCCCCGCTCCGGACGGGGAGGGAAGATCGGCCTGCCCCACCGGCCGGCCGGAGAGCGGTACATGATCTGTCCGGTGTACCGGGGCCGCCCCGCTCCGGACGGGGAGGGAAGATCGGCCTGCCCCGCCGGCCGGCCGGAGAGCGGTACATGATCTGTCCGGTGTACCGGGGCCGCCCCGCTCCGGACGGGGAGGGAAGGCCGGCCGGAGAGCGGTACATTATTATGTCCGGTGTACCGGGGCCACCCCGCTCCGGACGGGGAGGGAAGATCGGCCTGCCCCACCGGCCGGCCGGAGAGCGGTACATGATCTGTCCGGTGTACCGGGGCCGCCCCGCTCCGGACGGGGAGGGAAGGTCGGCCGGAGAGCGGTACATGATCATGTCCGGTGTACCGGGGCCGCCCCGCTCCGGACGGGGAGGGAAGATCGGCCTGCCCCACCGGCCGGCCGGAGAGCGGTACATGATCTGTCCGGTGTACCGGGGCCGCCCCGCTCCGGACGGGGAGGGAAGGTCGGCCGGAGAGCGGTACATGATCATGTCCGGTGTACCGGGGCCGCCCCGCTCCGGACGGGGAGGGAAGATCGGCCTGCCCCACCGGCCGGCCGGAGAGCGGTACATGATCTGTCCGGTGTACCGGGGCCGCCCCGCTCCGGACGGGGAGGGAAGGTCGGCCGGAGAGCGGTACATGATCATGTCCGGTGTACCGGGGCCGCCCCGCTCCGGACGGGGAGGGAAGATCGGCCTGCCCCACCGGCCGGCCGGAGAGCGGTACATGATCTGTCCGGTGTACCGGGGCCGCCCCGCTCCGGACGGGGAGGGAAGGTCGGCCGGAGAGCGGTACATGATCATGTCCGGTGTACCGGGGCCGCCCCGCTCCGGACGGGGAGGGAAGATCGGCCTGCCCCACCGGCCGGCCGGAGAGCGGTACATGATCTGTCCGGTGTACCGGGGCCGCCCCGCTCCGGACGGGGAGGGAAGGTCGGCCGGAGAGCGGTACATGATCATGTCCGGTGTACCGGGGCCGCCCCGCTCCGGACGGGGAGGGAAGATCGGCCTGCCCCACCGGCCGGCCGGAGAGCGGTACATGATCTGTCCGGTGTACCGGGGCCGCCCCGCTCCGGACGGGGAGGGAAGATCGGCCTGCCCCGCCGGCCGGCCGGAGAGCGGTACATGATCTGTCCGGTGTACCGGGGCCGCCCCGCTCCGGACGGGGAGGGAAGATCGGCCTGCCCCGCCGGCCGGCCGGAGAGCGGTACATGATCTGTCCGGTGTACCGGGGCCGCCCCGCTCCGGACGGGGAGGGAAGGCCGGCCGGAGAGCGGTACATGATCTGTCCGGTGTACCGGGGCCGCCCCGCTCCGGACGGGGAGGGAAGATCGGCCTGCCCCGCCGGCCGGCCGGAGAGCGGTACATGATCTGTCCGGTGTACCGGGGCCGCCCCGCTCCGGACGGGGAGGGAAGATCGGCCTGCCCCGCCGGCCGGCCGGAGAGCGGTACATGATCTGTCCGGTGTACCGGGGCCGCCCCGCTCCGGACGGGGAGGGAAGATCGGCCTGCCCCACCGGCCGGCCGGAGAGCGGTACATGATCTGTCCGGTGTACCGGGGCCGCCCCGCTCCGGACGGGGAGGGAAGATCGGCCTGCCCCGCCGGCCGGCCGGAGAGCGGTACATGATCTGTCCGGTGTACCGGGGCCGCCCCGCTCCGGACGGGGAGGGAAGATCGGCCTGCCCCGCCGGCCGGCCGGAGAGCGGTACATGATCTGTCCGGTGTACCGGGGCCGCCCCGCTCCGGACGGGGAGGGAAGATCGGCCTGCCCCACCGGCCGGCCGGAGAGCGGTACATGATCTGTCCGGTGTACCGGGGCCGCCCCGCTCCGGACGGGGAGGGAAGATCGGCCTGCCCCGCCGGCCGGCCGGAGAGCGGTACATGATTATGTCCGGTGTACCGGGGCCACCCCGCTCCGGACGGGGAGGGAAGATCGGCCTGCCCCGCCGGCCGGCCGGAGAGCGGTACATGATCTGTCCGGTGTACCGGGGCCGCCCCGCTCCGGACGGGGAGGGAAGGTCGGCCGGAGAGCGGTACATGATCATGTCCGGTGTACCGGGGCCGCCCCGCTCCGGACGGGGAGGGAAGATCGGCCTGCCCCGCCGGCCGGCCGGAGAGCGGTACATGATCTGTCCGGTGTACCGGGGCCGCCCCGCTCCGGACGGGGAGGGAAGATCGGCCTGCCCCGCCGGCCGGCCGGAGAGCGGTACATGATCTGTCCGGTGTACCGGGGCCGCCCCGCTCCGGACGGGGAGTGAAGGTCGGCCTGCCCCGCCGGCCGGCCGGAGAGCGGTACATGATCATGTCCGGTGTACCGGGGCCGCCCCGCTCCGGACGGGGAGGGAAGATCGGCCTGCCCCACCGGCCGGCCGGAGAGCGGTACATGATCTGTCCGGTGTACCGGGGCCGCCCCGCTCCGGACGGGGAGTGAAGGTCGGCCTGCCCCGCCGGCCGGCCGGAGAGCGGTACACAGTCACACGGCAGACTGAGCGGCGAGCGGCCCCCGTCCCGTCCCGCCCCGCCCTGCCCCGCCCCGCCCCGCCCTGCCCCGCCCCGCCCCGCCCCGCCCTGCCCTGCCCCGCCCCGCCCCGCCCCGCCCCGCCCCGTCCTGCCCTGCCCCGCCCTGCCCCGCCCCGTCCTGCCCTGCCCCGCCCCGCCCCGCCCCGCCCCGCCCCGCCCCGCCCCGCCCCGCCCTACCCCGCCACGTCCTGCCCTGCCCCGTCCTGCCCCGTCCTGCCCCGCCCCGTCCTGCCCCGCCCCGCCCTTCCAGGCTGCTGTCTTGGATACATTGATGCTTTCTGATGTTGAACTGAACGGTTCCTTTTTACCTTCTTCTCTTCATCTGTTACGCTGTGACCTGGAAACTGTGATCCAGATTCATATCCCTCCACCCCTTACATCGCGCAGCTCCCTCTTCTACTCTCTCCGATCTCCTCCCTCTGCTCTCCTCCCTCTGCTCTCCTCCCTATGCTCTCTTCCCTCTGCTCTCCTCCCTCTGCTCTCCTCCCTCTGCTCTCCTCCCTCGCTCTCCTCCCTCTGCTCTCCACCGTTTCATCCCCCACCGCTTGTCATTTCCTCTGGTCGTCTCCCCTCCTCCTCTCTCCGCCTCTCCGCTCCCCAGGGACCGGGGCTCTCCTCCTGCCGCCTCCAGTCTGCGTGTACTCTAGAGACCTGCCTCGCAATGTCGGAGCGCTGCGAGCGAGCGAGTCGTGTGCGTCGCGGCCAGCTGTCGCTGCGTCACGTCACGTCTGCGTCACGTCTTGCGCGGCTGTTGTGACGACCGTGACATTCCCGGCCTGTACGGCCGTCGACACGTCAGGGTCAACTCCACGGACTGCCTCGCTCGGGTGTTGTGCTACAAGCAAGGCCCTCGCTGGGTACTAGCTTGCCAGGCGCTGCGGCACAGGCGCTGCGGCAAAGTCGCCCCAGCCTGCAGAGGAGCATTCAGCAGGCTGGCGTCTCCACAGACCGACCCAGCGCCGTCTGATGCGGTCGTGCACAAAGCCTTATTAGTCGGTGAATCTGGCGGCTTTTTAAATCGGCTGCAGCAGCGGTGGAGTGGGGTTGTCGCCGGCCGAGGGACAGTCTTTGTTCTGGTGTAACGATAGCTGATCGGGCCGCTGCTGCAGCGAGTGGCCGGGTCTGAGACGGGGTCATGTGTCTTATCTCCTCACATGGGGCTGGTGTCGTCTGTGTTGAGTTCACGTCGCTCGCTGCTTCTCAGTCCTTGTCTTCGTCTGTAGTGAGCGAGACGCCCGGAATGGTCCCGAATCGCGACCAGACGAATCGGTCTTCTGATCTTTGTTTTTGCAGACATTCTTCTGTGCACCCGCCCTCCTACACTCCACCTCTGACAGAGTTTACCGCCAATATAACCCGTCTTTGTCTGACTGAAATATCACCGCTATTATCTGGTCTCGTTTTCTGTCCGACGTTATCTGGCTCCCGTGCATCATTCTGTAGCTCATCCTCGGCCTGTTTGCCGCTGTTGGTCGCCGCCGTCCGGCTGCTTCCGTTGCCGGGTCGCCGAGTTGCATCGTCTGCAACTTTGCTTCGATGCCGGCTGGTATGCCTGCTCCTCTGACCCGCTGCCTCTCCGGTCACCGCCGGTCACCGCCGGTCACCGCTGCTGATCACCGCCGGTCACCGCCGGTCACCGCTGCGCATCACTGCCGGTCACCGCTGCCTGTCCGCCTGGCCGCCGATGGTGCGAGCTCATTGTGATGCCGACAGGACGCTGAAGTCCCGGTGAACGGCCATGTCGCGCCGCGCCGTTTTCCGCCGTCCCCTGCGCCACTTGTCTCCGCCGCGCAGCTGCCGCGTCACGCCGAGTTCGCCGCTGGGCCGTCCGCGGGGCGGCGTGGCGTGGCGCGGCCGACCCTCTCCAGGCCGACGCGAACCCTTCCGCGTGAGTGTGCTGATCAAGGGTGGCAAAAACCGGGCGGCGCGGGGTCGGCAGGGCCCGGCAGAGTGGCGTCTGCACGCGATCGTGGCCGGCCTCGGCTCCGACCTGCTCGCGGCGTTGGAAGAGCCTCGGTCTGTCCGGCGTTCCAGTCGGCGGCGGCGGCGGCGGCGTCCTGGCCATGTATGGCGGTGATGTAAGACGTGACGTCTCTTTGCTTACTCGGCTGCTGCACGGCAATGGAACCGCCGGTCGTAACGGCACACAACTGGAGCGTGCGAAATGGACTTTCGCTACTCTAAATGCGCCCCTGTGGATGCGTCCGTCGTGTCCATCGCGATCTGAGGCAGCAGCCTGGAATTCCGCGCTCCCCGCCGTCGCCGCTGCCGCTGCCGCTGCCGCTGCCGCTGCCGCTGCCGCTGCCGCTGCCGCTGCCGCTGCCGCTGCCGCTGCCGCTGCCGCTGCCGCTGCCGCTGCCGCTGCCGCTGCCGCCGCCGCCGCCGCCGCCGCCGCCGCCGCCGCCGCCGCCGCCGCCGCCGCCGCTGCCGCTGCCGCTGCCGCCGCCGCCGCCGCCGCCGCCGCCGCCGCCGCCGCTGCCCTCTGCTGCTGCTGCTGCTGCGGCCGGCGAGAAAAATAGTGGTCGTTATGTGCGAAACATGGTCTGAGTCGGCGTCGGCCGGGAGTGGCCGGAGCGTCCGGTACCGTGTGTGTTATCGGCCGGTGGCCGGAGCGGCGCTTTGGACGGCCGGGAGTCGCCGGAGCGTCCGGTACCGTGTGTGTTATCGGCCGGTGGCCGGAGCGGCGCTTTGGACGGCCGGGAGTCGCCGGAGCGTCCGGTACCGTGTGTGTTATCGGCCGGTGGCCGGAGCGGCGCTTTGGACGGCCGGGAGTCGCCGGAGCGTCCGGTACCGTGTGTGTTATCGGCCGGTGGCCGGAGCGGCGCTTTGGACGGCCGGGAGTCGCCGGAGCGTCCGGTACCGTGTGTGTTATCGGCCGGTGGCCGGAGCGGCGCTTTGGACGGCCGGGAGTCGCCGGAGCGTGGGAAACGGCGGCCGTTTGCTGCGCTCTGCAAGACATTCCGGTTTCTGTTTGAGAGGACGAGCGGGTGTTTCTGCGATAGCATCTCTCTCGGGACGTTAGGTGGGCCCGCCGGTCTCTCGTTGTCCGTTGTCGTTAGCAGTACGCTGCCGTCAGGATTGATGGCTCGGACCCAGGTTGTGGACTGGGAAAAGTGTAGTGCGTGGGAGGGCGGCTGTGCTGATGGATTTACAATGTCAGTATCGCGGCGTGTGGCGGCGCGTCGCCAGCCGCACTCTCCACAGCAGCAGCCACAGAACCAGCAGCGGCGGGAGCAGCAGCGACAACAGCAGCAGCGGCCGTAATAGCAGCAGCAGCAGCCATAATAGCAGCGACAGCAGCGGCCGTAATAGCAGCAGCAGCAGCCGTAATAGCAGCGACAGCAGCAGCGGCCGTAATAGCAGCAGCAGCAGCCGTAATGGCAGCAGCAATGGTCCAGCACTGCTGTCGGACACCGGGTGGACCCGGTGTGTGGCATGTGCGCTCCCACAGCTGCTGTCGCCGAGTCCCTCTCCCGACCCTGCACCTCTGCTAGCCGTCACTTCACCTACTCTCTCTCACACTCCGTACGTTTGTTCTCCGCTTCGTCACCGCGCGCCCTGCCAGCCCAGCCTGTTACGACGATGTCCCACGGACGGAGGAGGAGAGCCCCGGAGTCTCCTTGTGGCAGGTGTGTCGGACGGCGGACCGCCCGCCGGGACGACCCGTGGCGCAGACAAACACAAACAAACGCGCACAAACACCGCTGGCGCCTCTGGCAGCCGCATAGACAGACGATAGGTCGCTGAGGTTAGATGCTCCAAACGGGGGGGATAGAGGCTCGAAACGGGGGGATAGATGCTCCAAACGGAGGGATATAGGCGCCAAATGGGGGGGATAGAGGCTCCAAATGGGGGGATAGAGGCTCCAAACGGGGGGATAGAGGCTCGAAACGGGGGGATAGAGGCTCCAAATGGGGGGATAGAGGCTCCAAACGGGGGGATAGAGGCTCGAAACGGGGGGATATAGGCTCCAAACGGGGGCATAGATGCTCCAAACGGGGTCAATGTTCAGTTGTACTCATTGCCCCCCCCCCCCCCCCCACACACACACACTGAACAGCTTTTCGCTAACGCCCTTCCCCCGCTCAACGACTTTTTTTTCTGACGGCGACCACTTAGCTTCCCTGGATCATGCCCCCCTCCCCATTTCAAAAGTGTGGCGGTGCCCCGATGCAAGGAGTGGCCCCACCAGTTGAGAGAACTCGCTGCTGGTGCAAATTCGCTGGGCCGCTTGCGCGTTCTGCGCCGTACCATGGACCCCTCCCTCCTCCCTGACTCAGCGAGTTACGGCGTCGTCTAATTCGATCAGCGTGCCGGGTGAGACAGCAATTTAACGGGAACGGACCCGGCGAGACTCACGTCTCACAGAGAACTTCCGGCTGAGGGAGTGGCAGCTGTCAGGCCTGCGGGCTGCTGCAGCTCCCCCTGATCCCACTGAGAAACTCTGGCGCCTGGGCGGCGTCATTCCCTCGCACATAAGAGGTGATGGGGGGGGGGGGGGGGATTGGCGGTTCACTCTGGACTGCCGATTGGCGGGTAGGGCGCCGCGGGAGGGCCTGCATTTACATCGTTTCTCCCATATATATACATAAATGGTCCAATTTTCTGCGGGTGCGTTAATCCTGTCCGCAGCCTTGTTATGACGCGCTTAATGTCTGCGGCGCGTGTTGGTGAGGGCTTCTGAGCGGCCACCGCACGCTCTCGTATCGTATTGCGGAGACGGCGCTGGATGGCAATCGAGCCGGTGATCGGCACATAGCTGTCAGGGTGAGGGGTCTCTTCTGATGCGATAGCGGGGCGCTGGACAGGCAATGTGGCCTTGTGCAGATTTGGTGGCTGTCGACGTGCCAAGTGCAGCGTAAACGATGTAAACGTTTTCGATGTATGTTTGGGACGGGTTGGTTTTAAGACTCAGCGACGCATTCCGGGTGTGTATGCTTCCCAAGGAGAGGCAGCCTGAACTGCTACATGTCTGAACGTGGTTCCAGTTCCTCAGGGATTGGGCAGGACATTTTACACGGGATCTAAGAACCTTTGATGTCGTTCTGATATCCATATTTGTAATCGTTTTGTACTTTGGGCATGTGAAATGGAATTATCATTCGCAACCCTCGCCTGGTTCAGATGTTCAGATGTGGTCTGTTATCTCATTCACAACCCTCGCCTGGTTCAGATAGGGTGTGGTCTGTTATCTGATTCGCAACCCTCGCCTGGTTCAGATGTTCAGATGTGGTCTGTTATCTCATTCACAACCCTCGCCTGGTTCAGATAGGGTGTGGTCTGTTATCTGATTCGCAACCCTCGCCTGGTTCAGATGTTCAGATGTGGTCTGTTATCTCATTCGCAACCCTCGCCTGGTTCAGATGTTCAGATGTGGTCTGTTATCTGATTCGCAACCCTCGCCTGGTTCAGATGTTCAGATGTGGTCTGTTATCTCATTCGCAACCCTCGCCTGGTTCAGATAAGGTGTGGTCTGTTATCTGATTCGCAACCCTCGCCTGGTTCAGATGTTCAGATGTGGTCTGTTATCTCATTCGCAACCCTCGCCTGGTTCAGATACGGTGGGTGTGGTCTGACCGTCACTATATCTGGGAACAGGGTGACCGTTCCCAGCGGCACGTGACCGTAAACAGTTGTACTGCTGTAAATCCCTATATAACAAACAAACACTCCTCCTTGGATAAACCAAAGTCTTGCAGCACAATGCGGCTGCTGTGAAGGGATGACAGTTATCGTCCAGGCATCGTTTATCTGGAGCGATGGCAGTCACTGCATGCATCGTTTATTTGCATGCAGCGTTGGACAGGCAAAGTGCTACATTTTGCACAGTTGCATGAGGTCGACGCCCTCCCCTATCCCCTGAATCCTGCTGCACCTGGAGGAGACAGAGATTGAGGGTTTTCATCCACCACGTCATCCTCCCCCTCCACGCCATGTATACACAGGTGCTGGCCGGCTTATCCGGTGTGGTGCGTCTCGCTCGGCCGACTCCCTGCACAGCTCTCTCTGTCTGTGTGTGTGTATCTGTGTCACTGTGTGTATCTGTGTATCTCTGCCTGTGTGTGTTCTGTATGTGTGTGCTGACCGGACTTCGGTCAGGTATCAACGCTTGCCCCCTCGTCATGTGTGGGCACATCCGGAGGGGGGGGGGGGGGGGGGATGGGGGAGGGTGTTTGCCAGCGGTATTATCACCTTGCCACGCTGTATTCGCCGTGTGTGTCGCCACCACCGGCGGCGGCGGTGGGGTGGATGGGGCGGTTCGCAGTGTGTCGCCACCGGCGGCGGTGGTGGGATGGATGGGGCGGTTTGCAGTGTGTCGCCACCACCGGCGGCGGCGGTGGGGTGGATGGGGCGGTTCGCAGTGTGTCGCCACCGGCGGCGGTGGTGGGATGGATGGGGCGGTTCGCAGTGTGTCGCCACCACCGGCGGCGGCGGTGGGGTGGATGGGGCGGTTCACAGTGTGTCGCCACCGGCGGCGGTGGGGTGGATGGGGTGGTTCGCAGTGTGTCGCCACCGGCGGCGGCGGTGGGGTGGATGGGGCGGTTCGCAGTGTGTCGCCCGGCGGTGGTGGGATGGATGGGGTGGTTCGCAGTGTGTCGCCACCGGCGGCGGCGGTGGGGTGGATGGGGCGGTTCGCAGTGTGTCGCCACCGGCGGCGGTGGGGTGGATGGGGCGGTTCACAGTGTGTCGTCGCCACCGGCGGCGGTGGGGTGGATGGGGCGGTTTGCAGTGTGTCGCCCGGCGGTGATGGGATGGATGGGGCGGTTCGCAGTTTGTCGCCACCACCTGCGGCTGCGGCGGTGGTGGGTTGGATGGGGCGGTTCGCAGTTTGTCGCCACCACCGGCAGCGGTGGTGGGTTGGATGGGGCGGTTCGCAGTTTGTCGCCACCACCGGCGGCGGTGGTGGGGTGGATGGGTCGGTTCGCAGTTTGCTGGGGGGGGGGGGGGGGGGGGGGTTGTAAGGGTCAGACAGGGCGGTTCGCAGCTCGCTTGATGGCTGCTAAGTGATTGGTGGGAGCCGCAGCAGCGGTGACTGTCGGCGTGGCGTGTCAGTGCGCTCTCATGGGGCGCGCGTGCGACAGCCGTGCGTCGGTGACTGATCACGGACGACTTCCCCGCCCGGCTGATTGCCAACGGCGCTCCGCGATGCCCGAGGGACTGGGGAGACGAGGAGGGTCGTCTGTCCTGATGCTGTCTCGCGACGGCAGAGGGGCAGAAGATTGGGATGGTGTTATTCGGGGAGTCATGCTGCAGCTCGGCTGAAGCTGCTGGCGAACGGTGTGGGTCGAACGCTGTGGATCGGGGTTAATCGAATGTATATCGGTTATTGTGATCTGCTCCATTGCAATGCAAATGCGCACTTAAATGATTTGACGGGTGTGCCATAAATTCGCCTGGAATGGTGATGCTCCACATAAACACACCGTCCTGTGCTGCGGCTGGCTGCATTACATTTTAACCTGATTGGTTCCTTGTTTTTCTCACAGGAGGCGACTGAAGAATGTAAGCAGAACGGTGGCGGTGGGGACGCCGAGGTGAAGGAAGAGAATGGCAAGGCCGAAGAGAACGGCAAGGAGGAGGTCGAGAAGAAGGAGGAGAAGAAGGAGAAGGTAAAAAAGAAGAGGAGCTTCCGTAGCTTCAGCTTCCTCCGCCGGGAAAAGAAGCACAAAGATGTCAAGGAGGCCAAGGACAAGAACGGCGAGGTGAGTACCGTTTTCGTTTGGGTTCCGGCATGCTGCGTCTGACCCGACAGCGGGACCAGCCCAGCCCAGCCCGGCCTGACCCTGCTCGACAGGGGGCGCTGGGGGCGCTGGGGGCATGGGGCCAGGGCCGTACATGGACATGGGGCGCCCCTGCGCCGCAAGTGTGGCTCGAGTGGTCGTTACCTGTAACTATGGGGCCGGCTGGTGTGCCCCGGCCGGGTGGAGCGGCCCCGCTTTGTGGCTTTATTGACCGTTAGGCCACCTGCGCGCCGGCAACAGAGGGGCGCCCGGCCAGTGGCAGCCATTTGTCTTGCTTGGGAACGGAGCGGCTATCTCCCCTAGGATCGGAGCGGCCGCCGGTGCGGGGATTCGCGCCGGGATGCCCATAAAACGGACTTATTGATCGGGAACCGGGCCGTTCCAGGGATGTGGTACCCTGGCCGGACGTCCCATCTGGGATCGCCGCCCCCTGTTCACTAGGGTGTCCAAAAAAACACATTTTCGTCGGTGCAAGCTTGCCAATTGACACGGCGTTCTTCTTTAGGCCAATAACAATTATGGCAAATTTAATTTCGATCCTTTGAGTTTTGGTCCCCCCCCCCCGGGCCTCCGTTAGTTGTTGACCCCTACCCAAAACGTAAAAAATCAAAGTCGTACAGACCTCCGCGTGTGCTCATTTGAAAGCTCTTTTCGAGTATAGTAAACTTTAAAGCAGTCGAAATGCTCTAAATTCAAGTTTTCGTTCTATGAGACATAAACAGAGCCCAAAACCAAGCCTTCAATAGAGCTCTATTGAAGGCTTGCTTTTGGGCTCTGTTTATGTCTCATAGAACGAAAACTTGAATTTAGAGCATTTCGACTGAATTGGAGTTTATTCTACTCGAGAAGAGCTTTCAAATGAGCACACGCGGGGGTCTATACGACGACTTTGATTTTTGCCTTTTGGGTAGGGGTCAACAACTTACGGAGGCCCGGGGGAACAAAACTCAAAGGATCGAAATTAAATTTGGCATACTTGTTATTGGCCTAGAAAAGAACGCCGTGTCAATTGGTAAGATTGCACCGACGAAAAAGTGTTTTTGGGACACCCTACTCCTGTTCCGGGCTCGGCGCCGACGCGCGTGGCGCCACCTATATGGATCTAGTGCGCTAAACTCCCGCTAGCTGTCGCTGCCGCTGCGTTTTCCGTCCGCCCGCCGCCGCAGCAGACTGGCGGCTAGTAGCGAGTTCCGTCAATAGATGGCGGTGAGGTAGCCTGGGCGTGGCAGGCGGCGGCGGCAGTCCACGGCAGACCAACGTGGCTACTCACACCCTTTCATTGATGATGACGCTGCATTCGACATTGTTCACGAGGATAATGCTTCCTAGAATAACCGTTTGCAAACAGCTACGCGAGAGCACACCGTCAATTGCCGGGACCTCAATCCACCAGTTTTAACTTCTGACTCAAACTGCCGATGAACCTAATCGCCGTCCGCTGACTATCGCCGCCGCGGTGACCCGCTGGCCGCTCTCGGCGTGTAATCGACACAGGCCGACGCACTGGACCGGAGAGCCGGTGTAATTGGCGGTACCGGCGCGGCCCGATTTCGTCCGTTCCGCCGGGCCGCGCCGCGCGGGCGTGGCATCATCGCGTGTGACTCAGACAGTGTGGAATGCGCGTCCATTGCCCCACCGGGCGGCCGCCGCCGCCGCCGGGGACATGGCGGACGCGGCGGACCCTACGCGATGTTGGGACAGGTCTGGTCGTCCTCCCGACCTCGACAAACCGACGCGACGTCCGCGGCGGCGGTGGCGGTGGCGGTGGCGGTGGCGGTGGCGGTGGCGGTGGCGGTGGCGTGGGGGGGAGGGGGGTTAGACGTTTTTTTTTTGTCCGCCGGGGAGGAGCGCGTGATACAAAGCGACCTCTCGGGCGGCGGTCACGCGCCGCTCGTCGGCTCTCGTCCCGTCGGCTCGCGTCGCGTGGTCGGCGGCCGGCCGCGTTCCTGTGCGCTGTTTTGGCGTGCCGCCTCCCGGTGTATCCGGTGGCACTGAAGGCCACAGCGCGGCGGCCCAGATACCTGTCCTGCGCGCCATTCACGCCGAGCCGCCCGAAGCCAGCTAACGGCTAGCGTTGCGGCGTTGGCTGCCGAAACAGGACACTGTATCGGCCGTGCCTAGCCCTGATGCCCTCGGGGCTGGTTTGGTCGTGGTCCGGCGGTGGGCCGGCCGTGGTGGCGGCTGTGGCGGCTGCGCTCTGTGTGGCTGCTCTGGCGTCTGTCTGTCCTCATCTAGGCGTCTTCGCCCGGCGTGCGCGTCGGCGGCGACGGCGGCGGCGGCGGCGGCGGCGTCACTCGTCACCGCCGCTGACACGTCCGGCGCCACGGGTTAGTCACCGTCTGTGCCGCGGCGCCGGCCCCTCTGAAGTGCCAACACGCAGGCAGGAGGATAGAACACGCGGTCAGAACGCGCAGGGAGACCGCAGGAGAGAGTCGGGCGGGGCGGGGCGGGGCCATGTCTGGCACGGAGACGCTGACCGGCCGCGCTGCCTGAGGCACGCGGAGGTCACGATAGCGCCGGGGGCGGAGCGGAGCGCGCGGGTCCCGGCCCCCGACCAAACAGATAAACAAGAGCAGAGCCGCGCCAGACGACGCTCTATCATGATGCAAGCCAGCGCAGCTTGGATTCGGTGAGTAATGATGGCAGTCGTACTACTGCGACGCCGCCCCCGCCCCCCGCCTGCCGCGCTGCAGCCACCGCACGGACGGTTGTTGGGCGGGTACCTCAGACCCCGCTGCAGCTGCTGCAGCTCGAGCTGCGAAATGCGCCTGCGAACTGCGCCGTAGACTCTGCGGCCCTCCGCAGATTAGCCAGCTCATTGGAGCGCGGGAGCTTTAGTACATACGGACGAGATCCCGTGAGCTTTAGTACAGACGGGCGAGATCCCGTGAGGTTTAGTACAGACGGACGAGATCCCGTGAGGTTTAGTACAGACGGACGAGATCCCGTGAGGTTTAGTACAGACGGACGAGATCCCGTGAGCTTTAGTACAGACGGACGAGATCCCGTGAGCTTTAGTACAGACGAACGAGACCCCGTGAGGTTTAGTACAGACGGACGAGATCCCGTGAGGTTTAGTACAGACGGACGAGCTCCTGTGAGCTTTATTTAGTACAGACGGACGAGATCCCGTGAGGTTTATTAGTACAGACGGACGAGATCCCGTGAGGTTTAGAACAGACGGGCGAGATCCCGTGGGCTTTAGTACAGACGGACGAGATCCCGTGGGCTTTAGTACAGACGGACGAGATCCCGTGAGCTTTATTACAGACGGACTAGATCCCGTGATCTTTAGTACAGACGGACGAGATCCCGTGGGCTTTAGTACAGACGGACGAGATCCCGTGAGCTTTAGTACAGACGGACGAGACCCCGTGAGGTTTAGTACAGACGGACGAGATCCCGTGAGGTTTAGTACAGACGGACGAGCTCCTGTGAGCTTTATTTAGTACAGACGGACGAGATCCCGTGAGGTTTATTAGTAAAGACGGACGAGATCCCGTGAGGTTTAGAACAGACGGGCGAGATCCCGTGGGCTTTAGTACAGACGGACGAGATCACGTGAGCTTTATTACAGACGGACGAGATCCCGTGATCTTTAGTACAGACGGACGAGATCCCGTGGGCTTTAGTACAGACGGACGAGATCCCGTGAGGTTTAGTACAGACTGACGAGATCCCGTGAGGTTTAGTACAGACGGACGAGATCCCGTGAGGTTTAGTACAGACGGACGAGATCCCGTGAGGTTTAGTACAGACGGACGAGATCCCGTGAGGTTTAGTACAGACTGACGAGATCCCGTGAGGTTTAGTACAGACGGACGAGATCCCGTGAAGTTTAGTACAGACGGACGAGATCCCGTGAGGTTTAGTACAGACGGACGAGATCCCGTGAGGTTTAGTACAGACTGACGAGATCCCGTGAGGTTTAGTACAGACGGACGAGATCCCGTGGGCTTTAGTACAGACTGACGAGATCCCGTGAGGTTTAGTACAGACGGACGAGATCCCGTGGGCTTTAGTACAGACTGACGAGATCCCGTGAGGTTTAGTACAGACTGACGAGATCCCGTGAGGTTTAGTACAGACGGACGAAATCCCGTGAGGTTTAGTACAGACGGACGAGATCCCGTGAGCTTTAGTACAGACTGACGAGATCCCGTGAGGTTTAGTACAGACGGACGAGATCCCGTGGGCTTTAGTACAGACTGACGAGATCCCGTGAGGTTTAGTACAGACGGACGAGATCCCGTGGGCTTTAGTACAGACGGACGAGATCCCGTGAGGTTTAGTACAGACGGACGAGATCCCGTGAGGTTAGAGCGGATGCGCGGGACGGAGCCGCCAGCCGACCGCACGTCCCGCGTCACGGTCAGGTTTGCCTGTGTGCGCCATTCAACGTTCGGCCGTCTGGCCGCCGGTGGTCGTGTGGTCTTATTTGTGCTCAACCGTGGTACATGTGTCCGCTGCTCAAACAATGACTTAGTTATGTCTGACTTACACGTCCATTTGCACATTCCTGGGTGCAAGCGCACTGTCTCCTGTTTCAACTTGGTAGTTTGCGAAGCGCTGCAAAGTGCAGTATTAATTACTCTCGGCGAACAGTTATGCATGCAGTGACCGTTTGCTAACGTGAGTGGGTCGTTAATTGATTACGTCGTCATTAGGTATACAACGGGGGCCGCGGGATGCCCCAGAGAGCCAGAACATCTCCGTCGGAGGATCGTTTGCAATCCTTGGCACGCTAACAGCGACGCCGCCTCGCTGTTGTCGAATCAACGAGCCAACGAGCCAAGCGCCTTGGCCAAGCAGCCGAGACCGCCAGTGACGTCAGTTAACCCAGCGCGGGCTGACCAGCATCGCCGGCTATGCAGTCAGACAGCCTATCCATCACGGACCCGGAGTCAACTGACACGCGGTGGTGGTGAGACACCACTCGCGGCTGCGGCTGCTGCGCTGATGCCACTATCAATATTCGTGCCGGCCGCCGGGCGAGTGGTGCATGGTTTCCGCTGTGGCGGCGGTGTCGCAGGCCAGCGTTGCCACACCTCCATGTCCGCCCCGGCGGCGGCGAAGCGGCTTTAGTGGTTCGCTCTGTTCCCGGGAAGCGGGCCCGAGCGGAGCGGTGGAGTCATGCTAATGAGGCCGTCTGTTCGTGGTAATGGAGGACGCGCCGCTGGATTCCGGGGATTCCAGCCCGATGGCCAGCCGACCCGATTCCACCCGATGCTCTCGGTCCTGACCGCCTTTCCGCGCGGCGAGGTCACGTCTGTCTTAATCTGCTGGGCCGCGTGGTCCCTCGTCGAGATGTGAGCACTCAAGGGGCCGGCTGCCGTTAAGTCCTTTGTGCTGCATAGTGTCTCAGCTGAACTCCGCGGCCACGAAACATGGCACTTCTGTTTGTAAAACCCCGTTGTTCATGCATAAATTTGTCGGAAAGTCCAACCTGTTTAAAAAAGAGACAAAGGAACGCTTGCCAAAAGGTTACTTAAAATGTATTCCTTGTGAGCTAAGTGAACATATACCTACCATAACCAAGTCAGCCTATACCAGAAGTAGAAGCTTATGACTTTCAGTATCCTGATATAATACGTCTCTGCAATTCAATATTTACCATTTAAAAAATCACGTTTTTATTATGAAACCAACGAAATCTGACATACCACTTCTGCTCCTCAAAGTCAAGAAACGCGAGGTGACTCCGTTTATTATCCCGAGGGACATGACAAAATGCCCTCCCCCACGAAGGGTATACTCTACTCGGCCGGTTCCGCCTCTATTTGTTCTTGATTACATCACGCTGCAGACTGTCGCCGGCCCGCCAGCCGCCTGCCCCTTTTCATACCATGTTAATTTATACACAGTCCGGACGGCTTTAGTTTGACATCTCTCAGTCAGCCGGTGTCGCCCTCCTGGCGTGTCAGGACGCTCAGTCAGCCGGTGTCGCCCTCCTGGTGTGTCAAGACGGCGGCGGCGGCGGCGGCGGCGGCGGCGGCGGCGGCGGCGGCGGCGGCGGCGGCGGCGGCGGCGGCGGCGGCACGGCACGGCTCGGATCACGCCGTGGCCAGCCGGCTGGCGACCGGGGCCCCATATGACCCTGGCGCGGAATGTGTATATGTCAGGGGTAACGGGACGGTACGAGGGGTATCGGGCCCCAGAAGCCATGGCGGTCCCTAATGAGTCATGTCGCCCAGACCAAACTGGCCACTTGCCACTCAGCCTTGGCGTGCAAACAGATACGCGGCTCAGGCATGTTTCGCGCGCGTAGGTTTTCCTCAAAATATGTTAAGTCGATTCATACGTGTGAGTGAGAAGCGTGCTACAAGAGACCTTGAGCGCATACATGGGGAGTTGTACTGGCTGTTGTTTTGCTGCAAAGTAGAAGAAAACCTCGTAAGCCGTCCTGTCACGTTGGTAACTGTTAATGTTAAGCTACGGCAGACCATTGAGGTCATTCAAAAAGCGTGAGATTATTTAATATTGTGTATCTAACGACGAGCCAGATCACTTTTAGAAGTGACCTCGCTTCTCTGTTAAGTACAAACGGTCAATGGACGGTCACTGGACGGTCACAATACGGTCACTGGTGATACGGTCACTGGACCGCACCAGTCGGCGTCTGAATAGTCATTTCCCTGTGGCGCCACGTATCCGCCATCATTGTCATCATGTGGGAACTTCCGACCGGAGGCCGCTATAGGAAACGGGCCCCTAATTCGAATCGCGTCGCTCGGGCTGAATCATTTGATTGACAGCGTCTGTCGGCGCCGGCCGATGTCCTTCCCGCGGCGGCGTCTGACGCTGCCGGAAACGGTGCTGTGAGCTGTAACAGCCGTCTGAAGCGAGTCCAGAACGCGAGCCCTCCCCACAACCGCTGCCTTCAACAGACCGCTGGCCGTCCTTACCGCTCCGGCCGGCCGGATGACCAGCGGGAGTGGGAATAGTGAACAGACCGCTGGCCGTCCTTACCGCTCCGGCCGGCCGGATGACCAGCGGGAGTGGGAATGGTGGATGTCGGCCTGGTGGCGCTGGCTGAGCGAGGCAGAGAGGAGCCGTACCCCGCCGTACCCCGCCGTGCCCGGCGTACCCTGCGTACCCTGCCGTGCTCGGCCGTATCAGGGGGGGGGGGGGGGCAGGAAGCGGGGCTCGGTCGGTGGCACGCGCCGCCAGCCTCATCTGCATCGTTCGTCTCGGGTTCGGAGACGGCCAGCGTCGGCTTGATTGGCCACCAGTGCAGGGCGGTAAGCCGAGCTCGGTGGCGTGCCTCGCCGGCCGCGCCGCCGCGCCGCCGCGCCGCCGCGCTGCCCCTCTCCCCTCTCAATTGCGGCTCATTGCCGGCCGGCGGGCGCGATCGCGCGGCATGTCGTGACGCCGCGGCCCCACGTGGCCGCACGTGGCTCACGGCGCCGCCACAGCCCGGCCGGATATGGAGTTCATTGGGCGAAGTGGTTGGCGAAACCCGCCAACGGTTTCTGCTGTTTCCGGGCCGAGCAGCGGGGCTCGCTGAGAGGCGAGACGTATGGAGTATGGACGTCAGTGGCTTGCGCTGATCTCATCCCGTTGAGTGAATATGGAGTGTGCTGGGCGGATGGGCCGGGACACCTTTTCTGCTCACGTGTTCCGGACATGAGACCGATATGGGCTGTGGCGACGTATGTGGCTGATCAGGATCGGTAGCACTCAGCTGATGTATCCTGATCAGGATCGGTAGCACACAGCTGATGTATCCTGATCAGGACCGGCAGCACTCAGCCGATTATCCTAATCAGGACCAGTAGCACACAGCTGATGTATCCTGATCGGGACCGGTAGCACTCAGCTGATGTATCCTGATCAGGACCGGTAGCACACAGCTGATTATCCTGATCAGGACCGGTAGCACACAGCTGATCATCCTGATCAGGACCGGTAGCACATATCTGATGTATCCTGATCAGGACCGGTAGCACATATCTGAGTATCCTGATCAGGACCGGTAGCACACAGCTGATGTATCCTGATCAGGACCGGTAGCACATATCTGATGTATCCTGATCAGGACTGGTACCACACAGTTGATGTATCCTGATCAGGACCGGTAGCACACAGCTGATCATCCTGATCAGGACCGGTAGCACACAGCTGATGTATCCTGATCAGGACTGGTAACACACAGTTGATGTAGCATCGCACTGTGTTCCACGTAGGCATGCCTCATTCACGTGTGTTCGCCGAACAGCAATCGTTTGGCCTTGCGTAACATCCTTGCTTGCTTGCATGCTTGCTTAATCATTGGCGTGTTGTAGGAGTTTTCTGACAATACTCGTCAACAGCTGGGCCGTTGCGTTACAACCCGCCAGCAACATTTGCTGGAGTGGGACATGGCCCTGCTCGTCGCGGCGCCACTCGAAGGCATTACAAACAGTCGGTAACTCGGGAAAGTGCATGTGCGGAACTCGGCTGGCCGGCCAGACGGCGATAGAGGCGACCGGTTTGGTCTTGCCGGCCAGACGGCGATAGAGGCGGCCGGTTTGGTCTTGACCGTGCGGGTGATGACATATGACATATCTGTCTGCGGAGTTTATGACGAGCACGCGTCAGCGCCAGACGTCGTCAGCCTCTTGGAAGCCGTGTCACACGATACGAGTGATGACAGCAGGACTCAAAGTAACTAAACCGACAGCGATGTATACGCCGATCGAGCGGCACTAGCCGGCGATGGTGACTGGAGGGGGGGGGGGGGGGGGGGCGGCGAATTCCAGCCGACAATTGTCTAGGCTCTGTGAGCATGTGACTTTGAACGGAATGCGGCCGGTCCGGTCCGGTGGTTGCCTTGTCGGTATTTCCGCGATTGGCACGACCCGGTGGCGGCGGCGGCGGCTGGCCGGCGGCTGGCCGGTGGGCCGGTTCTGGTCCACTGCGATGGTCCGCCATCGCCATCACCGCCGGCGGCGGCGGCCTTCGACTACCAACGGTCCTCCTCCGCCTCCTCCGCCGCCGCCGCCGCCGCCGCCGCCGCCGCCGCCGCCGCCGCCGCCGCCGCCGCCGCCGCCGCCCAGCACATGGCGCTTCATTCCCACGCCGGCACCGGAAGCGACTAACGTCCACCGAACCAGCGCTGATCGCTGGCCAGCGTCCTTTCTCCGCCGCCGCCGCCGCCGCCGCCGCCGCTAATATAGACGTATGCGATAATGCGGCGCCGCTGGCGGCCGGAACGGTGCGGCGGGCACGCGCCGGCGCCCGACGAAAGTTTTCGAAGGTTCCCGCGGGACGCGCTGGTCCTCTGTGAATAGCTCTGAGCTATGAGAAACGGGCGTACGGCGTGGTGGCCACGTGGCGCCCACGTGGCACGGCGTGGCTGGCGGGAGCGCAGGTGCCCCTGGCAGGTGGTGAGCGACTCGCGGTGGCCACGGGTGCAGGTGCTCGTGGCGCGTGGTAAGCTGCTCGCGGCGGCACGGGTGCAGGTGCCCGTGGCACATGGTGCAGTGTTGCGCGTCGTGCGGCGCCCCGCGGCGTCAGCAGCGGGCACGGCCCTCTCGCTGAGGGGCGCCGGCGGGGGGCGGCCGCGGTCTGACGAGGGCCGCCGTCCGCCCGGCACGTCTGGTGGGGGCCGGCGTGGAGAGACGAGACGAGAGGCAGACGGCGAGGGGGGGTCTGTGTGTCTGTGTGTGTGTGGGGGGGGGGGATGTGAGTCACCAGCCGCCTGTCTGGACCGCGCCGCAGTGGACCAGACCGGTCGTGCCTGCGGTGGGGGACCGGTGGCATACATGTCGGCGGCGGTGGAGGCAGAGGCACCGCTGCAGCAGTAAAACTACCAGCGCTGTCGCCCTGACGACGCTTCTTAAGATTGCTGATAGTAGCCGAGAAACCGATTTGGACCGTGATCTTGTAAACGTTGACGTTACGATGCCAGGACGGTCACGCGATTTCATTTTTTTTTTTGTCGGGACCTAACTGTAGCAATCCAGACGTTTTCCTGCTGAAGCAACCACTTGTAGTCATTTCAGCATGCTCTCGATAGTGCTGGTTGCTGTAAAGGTAGCACGTTCTAACGCAGCTCGATATATAAGGAGCGCAGGACTTCCTGCTGGATGATATGCAGCCGGCGCGTACGACAGCCAGTGACTGCCTCTGACGTGCAGAAGGTCGTCACTCGGTGACTATAATCCTACCGCAGCCAGTGACTGCCTCTGACGTGCAGAAGGTCGTCGCTCGGTGACTATAATCCTACGGCAGCTACCTCTGACGAGCAGAAGGTCGTCGCTCGGTGACTATAATCCTACCGCAGGCGGTACGGCAGCCACCTCTGACGTGCAGAAGGTCGTCACTCGGTGACTATAATCCTACCGCAGCCAGTGACTGCCTCTGACGTGCAGAAGGTCGTCGCTCGGTGACTATAATCCTACGGCAGCTACCTCTGACGAGCAGAAGGTCGTCGCTCGGTGACTATAATCCTACCGCGGGCGGTACGGCAGCCACCTCTGACGTGCAGAAGGTCGTCACTCGGTGACTATAATCCTACCGCGGGCGGTACGGCAGCCACCTCTGACGTGCAGAAGGTCGTCGCTCGGTGACTATAATCCTACCGCAGGCGGTACGGCAGCCACCTCTGACGTGCAGAAGGTCGTCGCTCGGTGACTATAATCCTACCGCGGGCGGTACGGCAGCCACCTCTGACGTGCAGAAGGTCGTCGCTCGGTGACTATAATCCTACCGCAGGCGGTACGGCAGCCACCTCTGACGTGCAGAAGGTCGTCGCTCGGTGACTATAATCCTACCGCGGGCGGTAATGGCCGTTAGCTGTCCAGTCTCCGGCCGAGCGGACGCCTGTGGCCGACACTGGAGGACACGGTGACCACACGGACGTGTGGTTGGCTGTGATTAATTTGACCGATAGCCGCCGTCCAGACCTGTGACATTCCTAACGGCACGGATACGGTGTGCCAGTGGTCAGCTCGGTGACCGGTGATCGGTGATCGGTGGTCGGTGGTCGGTGATCGGTGACCGGTGGTCGGTGATCGGTGATCGGTGATCGGTGATCGGTGATCGGTGATCGGTGATCGGTGATCGGTGACCGGTGGTCGGTGATCGGTAATCGATGATCGATGATCGATGATCGGTGATCGGTGATCGGTGATCGGTGATCGGTGGTCGGTGGTCGGTGATCGATGATCGGTGGTCAGTGATCGGTGATCGGTGATCTGTGACCGGTGATCGGTGACAGGTGATCGGGGATCGGTGACCGGTGGTCGGTGATCGGTGATCGGTGATCGGTGATCGGTGGGCTGTCAGACCAGACGGAAACTATCGACACAAACCGGCTAAACAGAGATCGGTGAAAAATTGACGGCTTTGCAGGGAGTCAGTCGGCTGGACTCTAGTATTCGGAAACTTTGGGTCTGAGGATGGGTGGAAATGGGTGAGAGGAGATTTTGCCGCTCGTTACGCGTTAATGGATGCCACGTCATGCTCGGCCAACGAATGGCTGGAGTCGATTCACCATGCGCGTATTGGCTCTGTCTCGCTGATTCAGACGCTTTGATTGCGCCTGAGAGCGCTCACAGTCCCGTTTGAGACTGAATCAGGCACACGCCTGTATTCGTCTGGCTCACTGATTCACAAGGATTGAGGATTGACTCAGGCATCGGTATGCAGATATGGCTCACTGGCCCTGGTAGTTTGAATCATGCTCATTAGTGTCTCATTGAGTGCGACTCATTGAGTCGGAATGCAGCCGTTGACTCATCGGTTCAAAGGTCTGACTCATAATGCCTTCTGTACGCGATCCGTTGTCTGAGACGCCCTGGCCCTGACCTTATCATAAGACTGAACAGGTCACTTGTACTGAGAGAGAGAAAAGATACTCATTTCACATAATTATACTTTAAAGCGTCCGAATGTAGAAACAGAAGTCGGAACCTTTTCTTTTGACAGCAAATCTTCATAAAGTTGTGCGAGCTGTTTCGGCTCCTAATCCGTCATTTCTTTTGACAGCAAATCTTCATAAAGTTGTGCGAGCTGTTTCGGCTCCTAATCCGTCAATCAGGCCCGTGGTTTCAATAGTGGCAGCTGACAGCTCTGGTCTTGCTCGTCCTGACGTGTGAGGTGAAACTGTAGTTCGCTAATTGAGAGATTGATTTACACGTATGAGTCCCTTCGTGAGTGAGTATGTGTGACACTAAACACGCGCGGCTTTATTGTATTCCAAATCAGCTGAAAACTGCCGCTATCGGTGTCCTATCGTGTGATGCATTCGCCCGTATTTTTTCTTGACACCGAGGAAGACACCCACTTCATTGTTATCCAAATTTGCCGCGGCTAATTCACGGCAGAGCTGAGCTGTTTAATGCATATTTGGCCATTTGTCTTGACACGGGGTGCTAAACGGCCCACCCATCATTCGGTCGGTCACGCGCGCCAGTTTGGGGCCCGGCCCGCCGCGTCGTGGCCCCGTTTGCCGTCTATTCATCACGGTGGACGCACTGGCAAGGTTCGGGGCCGGGGCCGGCCTTGTGGCGTAGTCCGCTGTCGCCCCGCCCCACCTCGCCGTACTTGGCGGCCGTGGCAGGAATGTGGATGGCGGCGTAGATCCGCACGCCGGTGGAGGCGCACGGCCATGAGTCGCGGACTCGCCGTGCTGCGCCGTGCTGCGCCGTGCTGCGCCGTGCTGCGCCGTGCTGCGCCGTGCTGCGCCGTGCTGCGCCGTGCTGCGCCGTGCTGCGCCGTGCTGCGCCGTGCTGCGCCGTGCTGCGCCGTGCTGCGCCGTGCTGCGCCGTGCTGCGCCGTGCTGCGCCGTGCTGCGCCGTGCTGCGCCGTGCTGCGCCGTGCTGCGCCGTGCTGCGCCGTGCTGCGCCGTGCTGCGCCGTGCTGCGCCGTGCTGCGCCGTGCTGCGCCGTGCTGCGCCGTGCTGCGCCGTGCTGCGCCGTGCTGCGCCGTGCTGCGCCGTGCTGCGCCGTGCTGCGCCGTGCTGCGCCGTGCTGCGCCGTGCTGCGCCGTGCTGCGCCGTGCTGCGCCGTGCTGCGCCGTGCTGCGCCGTGCTGCGCCGTGCTGCGCCGTGCTGCGCCGTGCTGCGCCGTGCTGCGCCGTGCTGCGCCGTGCTGCGCCGTGCTGCGCCGTGCTGCGCCGTGCTGCGCCGTGCTGCGCCGTGCTGCGCCGTGCTGCGCCGTGCTGCGCCGTGCTGCGCCGTGCTGCGCCGTGCTGCGCCGTGCTGCGCCGTGCTGCGCCGTGCTGCGCCGTGCTGCGCCGTGCTGCGCCGTGCTGCGCCGTGCTGCGCCGTGCTGCGCCGTGCTGCGCCGTGCTGCGCCGTGCTGCGCCGTGCTGCGCCGTGCTGCGCCGTGCTGCGCCGTGCTGCGCCGTGCTGCGCCGTGCTGCGCCGTGCTGCGCCGTGCTGCGCCGTGCTGCGCCGTGCTGCGCCGTGCTGCGCCGTGCTGCGCCGTGCTGCGCCGTGCTGCGCCGTGCTGCGCCGTGCTGCGCCGTGCTGCGCCGTGCTGCGCCGTGCTGCGCCGTGCTGCGCCGTGCTGCGCCGTGCTGCGCCGTGCTGCGCCGTGCTGCGCCGTGCTGCGCCGTGCTGCGCCGTGCTGCGCCGTGCTGCGCCGTGCTGCGCCGTGCTGCGCCGTGCTGCGCCGTGCTGCGCCGTGCTGCGCCGTGCTGCGCCGTGCTGCGCCGTGCTGCGCCGTGCTGCGCCGTGCTGCGCCGTGCTGCGCCGTGCTGCGCCGTGCTGCGCCGTGCTGCGCCGTGCTGCGCCGTGCTGCGCCGTGCTGCGCCGTGCTGCGCCGTGCTGCGCCGTGCTGCGCCGTGCTGCGCCGTGCTGCGCCGTGCTGCGCCGTGCTGCGCCGTGCTGCGCCGTGCTGCGCCGTGCTGCGCCGTGCTGCGCCGTGCTGCGCCGTGCTGCGCCGTGCTGCGCCGTGCTGCGCCGTGCTGCGCCGTGCTGCGCCGTGCTGCGCCGTGCTGCGCCGTGCTGCGCCGTGCTGCGCCGTGCTGCGCCGTGCTGCGCCGTGCTGCGCCGTGCTGCGCCGTGCTGCGCCGTGCTGCGCCGTGCTGCGCCGTGCTGCGCCGTGCTGCGCCGTGCTGCGCCGTGCTGCGCCGTGCTGCGCCGTGCTGCGCCGTGCTGCGCCGTGCTGCGCCGTGCTGCGCCGTGCTGCGCCGTGCTGCGCCGTGCTGCGCCGTGCTGCGCCGTGCTGCGCCGTGCTGCGCCGTGCTGCGCCGTGCTGCGCCGTGCTGCGCCGTGCTGCGCCGTGCTGCGCCGTGCTGCGCCGTGCTGCGCCGTGCTGCGCCGTGCTGCGCCGTGCTGCGCCGTGCTGCGCCGTGCTGCGCCGTGCTGCGCCGTGCTGCGCCGTGCTGCGCCGTGCTGCGCCGTGCTGCGCCGTGCTGCGCCGTGCTGCGCCGTGCTGCGCCGTGCTGCGCCGTGCTGCGCCGTGCTGCGCCGTGCTGCGCCGTGCTGCGCCGTGCTGCGCCGTGCTGCGCCGTGCTGCGCCGTGCTGCGCCGTGCTGCGCCGTGCTGCGCCGTGCTGCGCCGTGCTGCGCCGTGCTGCGCCGTGCTGCGCCGTGCTGCGCCGTGCTGCGCCGTGCTGCGCCGTGCTGCGCCGTGCTGCGCCGTGCTGCGCCGTGCTGCGCCGTGCTGCGCCGTGCTGCGCCGTGCTGCGCCGTGCTGCGCCGTGCTGCGCCGTGCTGCGCCGTGCTGCGCCGTGCTGCGCCGTGCTGCGCCGTGCTGCGCCGTGCTGCGCCGTGCTGCGCCGTGCTGCGCCGTGCTGCGCCGTGCTGCGCCGTGCTGCGCCGTGCTGCGCCGTGCTGCGCCGTGCTGCGCCGTGCTGCGCCGTGCTGCGCCGTGCTGCGCCGTGCTGCGCCGTGCTGCGCCGTGCTGCGCCGTGCTGCGCCGTGCTGCGCCGTGCTGCGCCGTGCTGCGCCGTGCTGCGCCGTGCTGCGCCGTGCTGCGCCGTGCTGCGCCGTGCTGCGCCGTGCTGCGCCGTGCTGCGCCGTGCTGCGCCGTGCTGCGCCGTGCTGCGCCGTGCTGCGCCGTGCTGCGCCGTGCTGCGCCGTGCTGCGCCGTGCTGCGCCGTGCTGCGCCGTGCTGCGCCGTGCTGCGCCGTGCTGCGCCGTGCTGCGCCGTGCTGCGCCGTGCTGCGCCGTGCTGCGCCGTGCTGCGCCGTGCTGCGCCGTGCTGCGCCGTGCTGCGCCGTGCTGCGCCGTGCTGCGCCGTGCTGCGCCGTGCTGCGCCGTGCTGCGCCGTGCTGCGCCGTGCTGCGCCGTGCTGCGCCGTGCTGCGCCGTGCTGCGCCGTGCTGCGCCGTGCTGCGCCGTGCTGCGCCGTGCTGCGCCGTGCTGCGCCGTGCCAGAAAAGTGGTCCGTTTCTCCATTTTTATGAACTTGGAAGTTTTGTTCCGTGAAAACTTTGACTGTAAAGAATGATTTGTGTTTAGTCTGCGGATACAAATGTCTGATGAAGCATACAATAATGGCAGAAGAAGATCGACAAAAAAGTGGCTTGTGCTGGCATCCTGCGCCGTCTGGTGGCAGACTGGAGGGCTCGTCTCGTTGCGTCGATGATATTAACCGCGCCGGACCGCGCCGGACCGCCCCGTACCGCGCCTTACCCGTGAGGCCGTGCAGGCGGGGAGCGGGCCATGAGTCGCGGACGGCCGCAGGCGGACGGCTGGGGTCGCGTGATGGCCGAATAAGGCCCGGCGGCTGGCCAAAACAATAGCTAGCTATCCTCCAACCGGCCACTGGGCGGCATCGGGGCACGGCATCCTACCGACAGGGCTAGACTGGGCGCTCAACCACTCTACAGACAGGGCTAGACTAGGCGCTCAACCGTCCTCCCAGGGCCGGGGGGGGGGGGGGGGCGCTCGGAGGCAGCCAAACGGCAGAAACCGGTACCGCTGCGGTCTGAGACCACGGTGCTGCACTGGCACTGCTACTGCCGTGCTACTGATGATGCCTGCGGTGGAGAGAGACTGATGACGGCCGTGGAGAGAGTGTCGGGCTCCACCGAACAGTGCTGCCGGAGCTCGAAGAGTCTTAGTGGGAGGTGGCGACCGCGTGTCAAAAGTGACGGCCCGGATGGCGACAAAGGCGTCGTTGATGTCAGATCTGTGGTAGATTAGGCATGCCATATGGTTGCCAGACCGTATCTCAGGTTCAGAGCAGCTTGATGGAGAGTCTGAGAACGGAGAATGAACAGAAATTACGACGCTGCGCGCCGGACACCGCCCGGTTCGAACGTCCTCGACACGTCGTAACACCTGGTTGGACACCGTGTCGAGCGTTGGCCACCTGTGCGACATCTGTCACCCGGTCTCGGCTCGGCTGTGTCGGCTGCCGGCCCGGGACGCCGCCGGGGCGCTGCGTCGCGGCCGGGGCGCGGCTCCATGGTGACCAATTGCCGACGTCGTCTGTGCTCTGCTAGTGATTACACAGGTGGTACGGGTGTGTGTCTGTCTGCGAACCGTGCGCCGCGTGCGTCACGTGCGTCACGCAGCGTCCTCTGTCGCGTCTGTCGCGTCTGGTGGCACATCGATCCTCGGACTCATTAGTCTCCGCGCCGCACCGCCGACGCGCCAGCCATGGCCAAGCTCCCCTCGTTCTTCAAAGACGTGGCCATCGTTCTTCAAAGACGTGTATGGGCGCCATATAGCCTTGTGGCTGCGGTGTCCTTAAACCCACATCATCATCATCTTCAAAGACGTGGACAGCAAGATCAGGGCCACATTCGGCAGCAGCCGGCCGCCGGAAGACGATGTGAGGGATGGATTCGCGGTACGCGGTGTCTGATCGTTTGTGTTGATTGGCTCCCGACCCGCTTTGAAACGTCACTGGTACATCGGGTCAGATTTGTTCGATGAATTCATCACCCGGTACTCGGGAGTGGAGGTGGGGCTGGCGGACGGATGCGTCGCGGTGCTGCAGTTAGAGGTGTAGTGCCGGTGCCTGCTAGATGATGTTTCCTGGGGCTGGCTGGACGATGAGTTGTGAATGGGCCTGCTTCCATGCCGCTACCCCCCCCCCCCCCCATGTGATCTGCTGTGATCATTAAAAACCGGCGTGTGCCCTGCTGCCAATGTAGCGCCGCATGAACCACTGTCCTTGCCGCACGTGCCACCCATTCCCTGAGTACGGACGTGCCTGCCTCTGGTCTGTGTTGAATGATCTCCGCCGTCGTCGTGTTGAATGATCTCCGCCGTCGTCGTGTTGAATGATCTCCGCCGTCGTCGTGTTGAATGATCTCCGCCGTCGTTGTGTTGAATGATCTCCGCCGTCGTCGTGTTGAATGATCTCCGCCGTCGTCGTGTTGAATGATCTCCGCCGTCGTTGTGTTGAATGATCTCCGCCGTCGTTGTGTTGAATGATCTCCGCCGTCGTCGTGTTGAATGATCTCCGCCGTCGTCGTGTTGAATGATCTCCGCCGTCGTTGTGTTGAATGATCTCCGCCGTCGTCGTGTTGAATGATCTCCGTCGTCATCGTGTTGAATGATCTCCGTCGTCGTTGTGTTGAATGATCTCCGCCGTCGTCGTGTTGAATGATCTCCGCCGTCGTCGTGTTGAATGATCTCCGCCGTCGTTGTGTCGAATGATCTCCGCCGTCGTTGTGTTGAATGATCTCCGTCGTCGTCGTGTTGAATGATCTCCGCCGTCGTTGTGTTGAATGATCTCCGCCGTCGTCGTGTTGAATGATCTCCGCCGTCGTTGTGTTGAATGATCTCCGCCGTCGTCGTGTTGAATGATCTCCGCCGTCGTCGTGTTGAATGATCTCCGCCGTCGTTGTGTTGAATGATCTCCGCCGTCGTTGTGTCGAATGATCTCCGCCGTCGTTGTGTTGAATGATCTCCGTCGTCGTCGTGTTTAATGATCTCCGCCGTGGTCGCCCGTCGAAGCTCGGAGGCCGGGCCGCTGCTGTGCTGGCTCCATCGCCGGCCTCGCTGGCGGACAGTATCCGTTAGGGAGGCCCCGGCGGGACAGCAGTGCCCCCAGTACCGGGTTTTCGGCGACTGGCTGCCGGCCCGGCCCGGCCCGGCTCTGGCGGGGCGGCCGGCCCGGCTCTGCGGCGGCGCTGGAGGGTGCAGCTGGTCTGCGCCACTGGCCGGCTGCGACCTTGTGTACCGCGCTCTGCAACCATGAAAAACGAGCTGTCACAGCCTCGGCCGGCGGACGGCGTCATGATGCCCGAGCTAAACACGCCGCCCGGCCTGGTTAGTGTGTCGCACATTCCAGTGCGGGGGGCATCCGGCATTCGGTGCTAAATACGCTTATAAGTGCTAGGAAAAATGTATATAGTGGAGTGGTGGATTTTATTGTAGGATATTACCAGGCGCGTAATCCTTTAGTTGGAAGTTTGTTGAAGAATTCCGTGAATCGGCGAGCCGTGACTGAGCTTGGGTCTTTAAAAGGAATAGGTCCCTTGAAAGTTGTCTTGAAATTTGGCTATACGGGGTATTTCGAGCAGCAAGAAAACGATTATGCCATTTGTTTTGACGATAGATGGATATCCGTCGAAAAATGGGCATATTTCTATTCTCTCCTTCATGGCCATAACAAAACTTAATGACAATAATGACGTCATGCAATCATGACGTCATGCATAGCTTGGATATGGAAACTATTGCACACAATAACGACGGACTTTAGACATATATACGCAGGATGCTTGTAACGTAAACAACCGTTGTGAGGACCCGAAACAAGTTTCGGGGAAATGAAACTTCTTCTAAAAGGGACCCACTAGTCCTGTGTCGAAATTACTTAGCGTCATAGGCGTACACAAGGAGGGGGGGGGGGGGGGGGGCAAACGGGGAAATTGCCTCCCCCTAAAGGTCTGTGCCCCTTTTGTCGAGAAATGAATGATTTTTTCTATATATAAAACAGATGGTGAAAATATGCCCTTTTCAAAACCGTAGGTTTTGACAAAGTCCAATACCGGAGGTTTATACTGGGGCAGCAGCCTATTTGTGTAGTGACTTTGTATGTCTGTCTGTTTGTTTGTTTGCTTGCTTGCTTGCTTGTCTGAGGCGTTTGGCCACAGCTCGCTGACGAAGAGGCACAGCAACACGCGCGTGGCACCGTTCGATGCGCCAGTTCGGCCCCCAGGTGCCGGTGCCGGTCACCGGTCGATCGGTGCCACGTGGCACGTGGCAAGTGCCGCCACGTGGGACATTGCAAAATCCATTTGCCCACACGTGCCGCCCACACGTGTGGACGCAGGGCGACTAAACTCGTGGGTGGGTAGTCCATATGGGTGCGGAACATCCTGTGGGGTTGCCGACCCCGAGAGGGGTAAACAAAAGCCCCCAGGGGGTAAACCTTTTATCGCGTGGGGTCCTCGGATTTCGGGAAATTTTGATGTAGCGACACCAAATTTGGGTAACCGATAGAGCTCGGCGAGTGACAGATGATGGTGCCGGTCGCAGCTCGATCGGTGCCCCGTGGCACATGCCACGTGCCGCCACGTGGGCGCTCCTCGTGAAATATATGGCTACGGTTTTGCCCCGGACCCAAACCCGATCCACCGAAATGGGTCCGCACTAGTAAAAATATAGCGGGCCAAATCCGGTGAGTTTTGTTTTGGTGGGGGTACTTACTGCCCCCCTGAGCAAAAATTGCCCCCTCCTGGTGTGAATCCTGGGTACGCTACTGCTTAGCGCAGCGAGGTAATTATTTCACCACAACCCGTTTTTCGATCTGCTCTACAAATCTGCTATCTCAGTCCAAAACCCCATGTGGTGAACTATTCCCTTTAATATACGTGATTTCAGGGCGTCGGCGGAGTAGCGTGGCCGATCTGAGGTCGACCTTGCCGATCGCCAGGCGCGAGGTTAATGGCTTTGTGAGCAGTGATGAGCCATGTTTACAGTGCCCTCTGCACTAATACAGCGGTCATGACAGTCGGTTACGGGGGGCTCTGCAGTGCCTTCTCCAGCCGTCTGGACGTAGGTACCCTGCTACGAGAGGTACTGCAGTACCTTCTTTAGCTGTCTGGGGACGCCATCTGGAGCAGCGTCAGATGCGTCATCGACTGCTGCGTCAGATGCGTCATCGACTGCTGCGTCAGATGCGTCATCGACTGCTGCGTTGGATGCGTCATCCAACGCAACAAAAGCGTTATCCGATGCGTCATCCAACGCAATAAAAGCGTTATCCGATGCGTCATCCAACGCAACAAAAGCGTTATCCGATGCGTCATCCAACGCAACAAGAGCGTTATCCGATGCGTCATCCAACGCAAAAAAAAACATGCGATGCGTCATGCAAAACAGTTGCGGCGCCATATTGTGGTGTGCCGCTCACTGTGACGTCAGGCGTGTCATTAGAAGCGTCATGAATTGCGTCATGTGAGATGGCCTACGATGCGTCATACGATACAGCATACGAAGCGGCATGTGATGTGCCAACCGATACGTCAAGCGATGCGACATACGATACGTCCCTCGATGCGTGATCCGAATCGTCCTTCGATGCGGCGTCATCCGATGCGACATCCGATGCGGCATCCGATGCGGCATCCGATGCGGCATCCGATGCGGCATCCGATGCGACATCCGATGCGACATCCGATGCGACATCCGATGCGACATCCGATGCGGCATCCGATGCGGCATCCGATGCGACATCCGATGCGACATCCGATGCGACATCCGATGCGACATCCGATGCGGCATCTGATATGCCAATCAGTCAGCGGTGTCACCGGCTGCTGACGGATGGGATATGGGATGACTTTTCTGATGGTGAAGGATGCTTTAGCGGTAACGATGCTGTCAGTGCCAGTACGCCGCCTCAGACCCTCCGTCTTGCACCGTACCTAGCCCATCCCACCATCTCTGTTGCTGCTGCTGCTGCCACGGGGACCAACACATGCTGGCTATCTGTCTGTGTGGCGCTGGCACGTCCGATCCGCCTGTTGGATGTCTGCAGTCTCCGCCGCCGCCGCCTTCTGCATGCTGATGACCGCGTGCCGACTGCCGGCGTGTCGGCGGCGGCGGCGGGGCCGGAGGTCGCCGGCCGGCGGTCGGTGGCGGCGGGGCCGGAGGTCGCCGGCCAGCGGTCGGTGGCGGATCGGAGGTCGGCACAGGGGCCGTGGTGGACCGGAGAGGGCCGCAGAGATTCAGCTTAGAGCCGCAGAGGGCTGCTGAGAGCCTGCACCGTGGCAGGGCCGCAGAGTCGGTGACGCTCCGCCGGTGGCCCTCCGAGCGACGCTCGCGACCCTCCCTCCATCGACCGTCGGCCGCTCGGCGCGACCTGACAGTCGCACGGCGTCCCGATACGGCCAAATAAATACAGCCGGCTGCAGCGGACGAGCAGGCGGCGGCTGCAGGGAGCGGCTGCCGAGCGTCACCCCGCGGCTATGTGACGGGGCGAGGGGCGCCGTCTGCGGCCCGGCTCTCCCCTGCTCACCGGACGGAGGCTGACCCTCTGCTGCAACGGAGTCGGCACGGCAGACACGCGGTCAGACGGCGCAGATGGCGGCGGTGGCGGCCGGTCGGGTTAGGTTCTCTGTTTAGACTGGATGCGGGGCTCCGTACGGTGCGGGCGCGGCTCCGGGAAGAGGGAGGCATGTAGGCCGCAGGCGGGGCCGGACGGAGCGCGTGTCGCTGTCGCTGCGTGACGCGCCGCGGCCCCGCGACGCGCTCGCATGCAAAACGCAAACAATGCAGCAATTTATTCGGGTTATGTACTCTAATGTCCGGCGCGCACAATGCGGCCGGGTGACACGCGTGTGTCTGTGTGTGTGTCTGGCCCGCTGACACACTTCTGTGGCGTGTCGACACCCGCCCGCCCCGCCCCACCCCACCCCACCCCACCCCACCCCACCCCACCCCACCCCACCCCACCCCACCCCACCCCACCCCACCCCACCCCACCCCACCCCACCCCACCCCACCCCACCCCACCCCACCCCACCCCACCCCACCTGTCCCGTCCCGTCCCGTCCCGTCCCGTCCCGTCCCGCCCCGCCCCGCCCCGCCCCGCCCCGCCCGGGGGAGCGAGAGGGGAGAGAAAGAGACGGGTGTTTTGAGCGAGACGAGGTCCAGATGGGCACAGTGCCGGAAGCGGCGATCGCCGTCGCGACGCCGCCGGCGGGGTCTCGCTGTCCCCGTCTCATTGGCCCAATTTCGCCGCCGACGACGCGGTCGCTGCGCCGGGCTCGCGGAGTAAAATGGCCGCGTCGCGCAGAGAAGTAGTCCGCGCCGGTGTCGACACATTCCGTCTGCGGTATTGTTTGGGGGCGGCACGCCCTAACCGCCGACTGCGCGGCGGCGGCGAGGATGTCTTTCTGTGCGCCGGTGGCACCCGAGCAGTCTCCGGCGTCCCACGAGACGATCACACGCCGCGCCCTGCCCACGCCTGTCGTCGTCGTCGGCGGGGGCGGGGGCGGTGCTGGCATCGCCACTATCGTCGCCACCGTGTGTCGGACGTTGGCGCCGCGTCGCGCGGGGGTGTGGCCGCGCTAACTGGCTGCGTCAACGGCTCGCCGTGCCAGCGGCGTGTCGGCCGCCGCCCCGCTGAGTTCGCCGCCGGTGGCATGCCGCCGCTCAGTCGCCGCTCAGCCGGTGCTCAGTCGCCGCTCAGCCGCCGCTCAGCCGCCGCTCAGCCGGTGTTCAGCCGCGCGTGGCAGAGTCGCGGCGCGGCAGTTTATGGCGCGTTGTAGACCGTTCGGTACGCCGCCGCCGCGGAATTGTCCGGCGTGGACACACGGGGACAGCGGTTAGCGCGCCTGCGGCACGTCCTGGCGGTGTGGGTATGGTCTGGGGGTATGTGTGGGTAGCGGTGTGGGTATGGTCTGGGTATGTGTGGGTAGCGGTGTGGGTAATCGTCTGGGAGACGGCCGGCGGTGTCATTACGGCGAGACCGGCGTGGTTTGGCTGGTGGTTCGGCTGTCTCGGCCGCCGGTCTGGCGTGGCCGAGTTGTTGGTTCGGCTGTCTGGGCTGTGGTACCCCGTGCCATGCCACAGCGGCGGCGGCGGCGGCGGCGGCGGCGGCGGCGGCGGCGGCTGTGTGGACCTGCCGCCCGCGTCTGCGGACACTGCGCCGCTGTCTGTTTGCCGGCCAGTGTCTGCGGCCGCTGCTGCTGGCTGGCTGGCTGGCTGGCTGGCTGGCTGGCTGGCTGGCTGGCTGGCTAGCTGGCTGGCTGGCTGGCTGGCTGGCTGGCTGGCTGGCTGGCTGGCTGGCTGGCTGGCTGGCTGGCTGGCTGGCTGGCTGCTGTGTGTGAACTTGCTGCTGTGCTGCTGCGCTGCTGTTTGTCCAGCGGCTGCAGCGGGAGCCGAGCTGGTGTGCTCGATGTACTGATGGCTGCAGCGGGAGCTGTTGTGCTCGACTCGCGCTGATGTCTGCTGGAATGCAGCGCCGCCGCCGCCTGGCTGGCCCGCCGCACTGCCTGCCCCACACCTCGCCGCCGCTGGCATGCCAACACGGTCACTGTACGGTCGCTCGGGAGCTCACGATGGCCGCTGGCATGCCAACACGGTCACTGTACGGTCACTCGGGAGCTCACGATGGCCGCTGGCATGCCAACACGGTCACTGTACGGTCGCTCGGGAGCTCACGATGGCCGCTGGCATGCCACCACGTCACTGTACGGTCGCTCGGGAGCTCACGATGGCCGCTGGCATGCCACCACGTCACTGTACGGTCGCTCGGGAGCTCACGATGGCCGCTGGCATGCCAACACGGTCACTGTACGGTCGCTCGGGAGCTCACGATGGCCGCTGGCATGCCAACACGGTCACTGTACGGTCGCTCGGGAGCTCACGATGGCCGCTGACATGCCAACACGTCACTGTACGGTCGCTCGGGAGCTCACGATGGCCGCTGACATGCCAACACGTCACTGTACGGTCGCTCGGGAGCTCACGATGGCCGCTGGCATGCCAACACGGTCACTGTACGGTCGCTCGGGAGCTCACGATGGCCGCTGGCATGCCAACACGTCACTGTACGGTCGCTCAGGAGCTCACGATGACCGCTGACATGCCAACACGTCACTGTACGGTCGCTCGGGAGCTCACGATGGCCGCTGACATGCCAACACGTCACTGTACGGTCGCTCGGGAGCTCACGATGGCCGCTGGCATGCCAACACGTCACTGTACGGTCGCTCAGGAGCTCACGATGGCCGCTGGCATGCCACCACGTCACTGTACGGTCGCTCGGGAGCTCACGATGGCCGCTGACATGCCAACACGTCACTGTACGGTCGCTCGGGAGCTCACGATGGCCGCTGGCATGCCAACACGTCACTGTACGGTCGCCCAGGAGCTCACGATGGCCGCTGGCATGCCACCACGTCACTGTACGGTCGCTCGGGAGCTCACGATGGCCGCTGACATGCCAACACGTCACTGTACGGTCGCTCGGGAGCTCACGATGGCCGCTGGCATGCCAACACGGTCACTGTACGGTCGCTCAGGAGCTCACGATGGCCGCTGGCATGCCAACACGGTCACTGTACGGTGTCGGCAGACGGAAGCGTGGCAGACTCATCAATGGCGGCGGATAAGGGCAGGGGCAGCTGCCCCCTCCCCCACTCAAGTGGGGGGGGGGGGGGGCAAACATATGATTTTGTCCCTCCATAAATTTGTAAGAGGGGCCCTCCAAGAAGTTGACCGAGGGCTCCGAGGTGCCCCCGGCCAGCCTTAGGGGCCTTCTAAGGTCGACAGAAGGTCCTCAGTCGGCCTGAGGGAGCCCTCGGTAGGTCTGAGGGGGCCCTCGATATGCCTGAGGGGCCCTCGGAAGGCCTGAGACTTCAACATGGGACTGTCCGACGTTTTTGTTTGCTACCATTTAGAGGCTCTGCAAAATACAGTGGCCTAAATCCGAGGAGATACCATTTCGCGCCATTTTTTTGGGGCCCCCCCCCCAAAAAAAAAAAAAAATGGCGGTGGCGGTGTGGCGCGGCTTTGGCCGAGGGGGCCCCCTGGTTTTTCCCCCATCCGATAATACCTTTCGCCGCCACTGACTCATATACTGAGCCAGCCGGCCAGACCCGGCTCACGACCGACCACTTACATGACCGGAAACCAACTCATCCGTTTTAAGCTATCCGTTTTAAACCAGTTTAAACTGCCGATGGAAATGGGTATGTGTTGGGATCATCTGGGCTGAAGGCATGCGCTGCCGAACTTAATTGCACAAACACTGCACCGGACGGCATCAGATGCTGCAAAGCGGCAGCATGTTTATACAGACATCCGGCTGGGTCCGGCTTCACGCCGGTCGGCAGCGGCGGGACACGGCGCCGCGGGCGGAGGAGTTACACTGCCGCCGGCGCCGGCGCCGAGCGCGGCCTCCTCTGGGCGTGTTGGGCGGTGGCGTGACGACTCCTGATCGCGGATGTATCGGCGGCACGGGGGCCTCGCGCGCCACCAAGCCTGTCGCTAAACTGCCGTCCGCCCTGCCAAAATAGCCAGGGGTGTTGTTTGCGGTGCGCTGCGTCGTTGGCGCGTCCCACCCGCGCCTCCGCCGCCATCGCCGCCGCCTTCCCGGGCGTCGTGTCCGGCGCGCGGCGGCCGCGGCGGGCTTTGGGCGGCGCGGGCGTTTCCCTGGGCGGCGGGTAGGGGGCGGCGCGTGGCGCGGCGGCGGCGGCGGCGGCGGCGGTGTGGCGCGGCGTGGCGGCAGCGGCGGCGGCGGCGCGGGGGCTTATAAGCGGCGCCGGCCGCCGCTGTGGACCAGTAGCGCCAGGCAGCTCCACCGAGTCACACCGAGTCCATCACTCCAGTTCCTGCAGTCATGTCTGACCCCGCTGAGGTGAGGCAGTCGTCAGTCAGTCAGTCACTTCAGTCACTCCAGTCTGCAGTCCGTCGGCTTCTCCGGTCCAGACTTGTATTCAATTCAATCAATCGACTCAAGTTACTCCCGTCTTGTGGTCAGCCCTTCGGGTTCTGATAAGGATCAGGGTTCGCCACCAGGCCGTACGCTAGCTGAGATGCAAGTTTAGTATCTAGACATGCGTGTTCGCATACCCAGTCTACGTATACAATTCGCATCACAGCTAGCGTACGGTGTGCCAGCGAACCCTGATCGTTATCAGGACCCGAAGGGCTGACCATATGACTGGAGTAACTGAGTCGATTGATTGAGTTGAATACAAGTCTGCTCCGGTCAGCCACCGCTCTCTGGAGTTTACGGTTAATTCACTTTGACCATTTTAACGTTATTGCACCATTTTGATTTAGTTCTATTCCGTTTTCTAGTTTTTATCAGGTGGTACTCTTAAACATGGGCGTAACCACCTTCCGAAAGTAGGTGGGGACGGAGGCACTTTTAAGTCGATTATTTCCTTGCAACGCCCATAGGATTGTAAACACAAGACAGTTTTCAGCTTTCATTTGTCATTTATTATTCTTGAGTAACTGCAGTTTACTACAAAATTTGTTCAAAGAAGCTGAGTTCGCTTGGCTTTCATTGAAGAAGTAGGACATTTCTTGATCTGTCTTTACCTTTGCCTTTATCCCTGCGTTTGCCCTGATCGACACACCTTTTTGTAGCTACACACCATAGCGGATATATTTCACAGTTTCATTTTGTTTCACTAAACCTCTGCTGGATTTTCTACCCAGCTCATACTTGGATCCCGAAGCAAGCAAAGTAACGTTAGGCTTAGTCTGTTTTTGGGGTCCACATACTAACATGCAAGGCTCTATAATCTCCCATAAATCGTCATTGCTCGTTACCAAAACCCCCAGTTCCGCGTTTCTGTTACTCCAGTTGAACTATTTCGGTTTTGAACTGAGCCTGGGCAGTTTACCGACACCATGCGGCGATGTCATTTGGCTAAATTGTATCTCTGGGCATATCCGGTAGCCATAATCAGCCGGTGATGCGGCGAGCCGTTTTTGGCCGGGCCCGGAAATGGCGCTCGGAGCGTTCCCACCGCGGGGTGGCCGGCGTGAGCGTCGCCCCCGGCGGCCGGAAGCGGCTCCGACCGTCGGCCGCTGATTACTGGACGGCGATCCTGCCATGGCTGCCGGGCTGATCTGCCGCTCAGTCCGACCGGCCGGCTCCACAGCCGGACGCGGCTCCTCGGAGGAGCCTCCTCCGCGGCCGACCTCCGTCTGGGCGACGGTGCTGCCATCTGCGGCGGCGCCGGCCGCAGACGGGCGGTGCCGAATGGAATGCGGCTTGCGGTCGCCTTATTTGGCGGGGCCGTGGCCGTCGTCTGCCCTCCGCGGCCCCTCAGAGGCCCTCTCGGCCCGGCAGGATCGGCAGGATCGGCAGGATCGGCAGGATCGGCAGGATCGGTAGGGTCGAGGCCCGCTTCCCACTGGAGACGTAGATCGCGACTGCGACGTTGGCGCGCCGAGCCAACTCGTTTAGACGTTCGGCATTTGCGAGGGCGGCTGTCTTGTGTGCGCAGCCAATACCAACAGGGCGGGAGTTTGGGCGAAGGTGGTCTGGCGCCGCTGACCGGGTCTTTGTCTGCAGGCTAAGATCGAGGCTGAGGTCCCGGCCGAGGAGAAGCCCGCCGAGGAGGCGCCCGCCGCCGCCGAGGAGTCTGCCGAGGCCAAGGTGGGTTTACCGAGATCGCCACCAGAGGGACGCAGTGTACTCATGTCTCTGGAGTTCAGACCCGTAGTGGTGGATGACATTCAATGCTTGTGTTGGTGGTATGAGCTTGTTCTAAAGTAATTTATTAGCGTAGCTGGCCGAGGATTGTTGTTGCAGTTTGATTTGGCTAGTTTCGATTGCCTGGTTGTTTGTTGTTGGCTGGCTGCTGGCGGGCGGGCGTGTTACTGACGTGTGTCTCACTCTCCGCCAGCCCGCGGAGGAGCCCGCGGCACCAGCGGAGGAGGCCAAGGAGGGAGACGCCGCGCCGGCCGCCGAGGTAAACTAGCGCCGCGCCCGCTCGTGGCACTGTCTTTCATCTCGCGCACCGGTCCACCGCCCCGCCGCCCCGCACTCCCCCATCCCAGTTCCTCGCCATGTCGGCCAGTAGACGCGCGCGCCGCCACCTGAGCGCGCCGACAAGCTGTGCTGCCGGCGTCGGCCGAGAGATGGCAGCAGCGGCGGACGGCTGGAGCTGACGGCGGCGCTGCCGGCGCCGCGCCGGCCCACAGGAGGGCGCTCCGTGAAGGCAGCGTCCCGCGACGGCCGGGAGAGAGAGAAATGCGGCGAAATTGCTTCGGCCGCGACGCCATCCCACCAGCGTCCGGCTCGATCCTGGGACCACCGGCTCAGCGCGCTACTGCAGCCAGACAGAGTTTTGTTGGCGCTGCGTGCTTTTTTGTTTTGTTCCGCCAGTTTGCACTATTTTAGTTGCAGCTCGTTTTCGTTTGTTGCAGGGTGTGTCGCTTTTAACCTTAACCATCAATAAATGTGTAGCGTTCGACACTAATGATGGAAATAGATGGCAGAACGAGACACGTGTGTTTGTCCACGTCGGCACTAACACTCCAACCTCACCTCACCAGCCCGTCTATTTCCTCTCACAAAACTCATCTCTGACTAACTAGTGTGTTTTTCTCTTCTCGTGCTAACCCCGATGACTGATCTGTACAGCTGCACAAAGACCGCAGTCTGGCAATACTAGTCTGTAGAAACGGTGATTAACGACGCAAGTTCATCTTTAATTAGTTTGTAGATACTAAGATCAACAGCAATGGAGCTCATTGTGGATACTGTGATCAGCAGCACAAAGCTCGTCCTCAATCTTTCGCCAGCAATTACTAGAAGGGCGTTACGATCTATATTACACGAGTTTTCCTTCTCAAGGTTTTAATATTTGCTGTGCATTTTCACTTAAGCTTCTACATAGTAAGAATGCTACCTGTGCTGGTGACGGGTTGTATATGGTGGCGGTACACATTCGTCTGAGTAGTCTGATCTGTCAGTCTGAGATGAGAGTGGTGCACACCTGCACGAGGCGT
Organism: Chirona hameri; assembly: GCA_036785665.1. NCBI lineage: Eukaryota > Metazoa > Arthropoda > Thecostraca > Balanomorpha > Balanidae > Chirona > Chirona hameri. The sequence goes on along the minus strand of JAXIVJ010004471.1, from coordinate 40,604 downwards.
GCACCTGTCTGCGCACTGCTCGGCTCTGGGCTGCTCCACCCTGCCTCCGTCCTGTGTCCGTCCCTGCCACCTGACCCCGGGGTCACGATGGACCCCCCCCCCTCCCTCCTTAGATCCCGCCGACGGACAGAACGTGCGACTACCGACGCAGTTCGAAGTACATCACGCAATCAATCTAGCGAATGATTAAGATGCCAGCTGAAGGCGTGTCAATTAACACCCGCACGCTACCGAAAAACGGCCTCATTATCACACGTTTATTTGCATTTCTGCTCGAGTTAGATTGCCACTTGATTTGTGAAGTTGGCTAACTGTTTATTCAGTTCGCGAGTTCATTAGAGGCGTCAATCTGTCACTGCGCGAGGGAGGTCTCACCGTCCGCCTCCTGATGACATCTTCAGTGAGAACCACAGGGGCGTCAGCCAGACGCATCCCTGACCGCTGACGTGGCCGCCGTCGGGGTCGGGGGCGGGGGCGGCGGAGAGCCATCCATCTCGGCCAGTTGTCGCCCCGTGTCCACTGCAGATCGCTCCCCATCGGTCCTTATCACGCCGAGGAGCCAGCGCCGGCCGCGGTTGGACGCCGACCGCGGCTGGACGCCGACCGCGGCTGGACGCCGACCGCGGCTGGACGCTGGTCGCGGCTGGACGCCCGACCGCGGCTGGACGCCCGACCGCGGCTGGACGTCGACCGCGGCTGGACGCCCGACCGCGGCTGGACGCCGACAGCGGCTGGACGCCGACCGCGGCTGGACGCCGCCTGAGTAATCGGCTCAAATCAGCCAAGACCGTCTTCGGGTGGGAGAGCGCACCAGACCGGATTCCAGGAAGGAAATGAGAGCATCGGCATACCGGCGGCTGGAGGCGCCGCACGGCGGTCAGAGGCGCGTGGTTTGTGACGTCACGGGTCTGCATTCCGTGTCGTGCGAGAGGCGAGACGGACCGCTTCAGGGCGGAAGTCTCTAGGCCGCCTGAGGGCTCAGACGGACGTGGCTGAGGCGTGATTTGTTGCGGATTCGCTGAGCTGAATCGCCGCCGCAATCGCGACCCGAGGCCGGGAACCTCAGCTGTGGGCCTCAGCCGTGAGCCGTGTGCCGGCCCAGCTGTGCACCACTGGGGCTCCGTGTGCCGCCCCAGCTGTGCCCCACTGGGGCTCCGTGTGCCGGCCCAGCTGTGCCCCATTGGGGTGCCGTGTGTCGGCCTAGTTGTGCCCCACTGGGGCTCCGTGTGCCGGCCCAGCTGTACCCCATTGGGGTGCCGTGTGCCGGCCCAGCTGTGCCCCACTGGGGTCCGTGTGCCGGCCCAGCTGTGCCCCACTGGGGATCCGTGTGCCGGCCCAGCTGTGCCCCACTGGGGCTGCCGCCCGGGCCGGAGAGGGGTGCCGTGGGCCGGCCCAGCTGTGCCCCACTGGGGCTCCGTGTGCCGGCCCAGCTGTGCCCCACTGGGGCTCCGTGTGCCGGTCCAGCTGTGCCCCACTGGGGCTCCGTGTGCCGGCCCAGCTGTGCCCCACTGGAGCTCCGTGTGCCGGCCCAGCTGTGCCCCACTGGGGCTCTTGCCCGGGCCGGGGAGGGGTGCCGTGGGCCGGCCCAGCTGTGCCCCACTGGGCTTCGTGTGCCGGCCCAGCTTTGCCCACTGGGGCTCCCTGTGCCGACCCTAGCTGTGCCCCACTGGGGTTCCGGGTGCCGGCCCAGCTGTGCCCCACTGGGGCTTCGTGTGCCGGCCCAGCTTTGCCCACTGGGGCTCCCTGTGCCGGCCCAGCTGTGCCCCACTGGGGCTCCGGGTGCCGGCCCAGCTGTGCCCCACTGGGGCTCCGTGTGCCGGCACAGCTGTGCCCCACTGGGGCTCCCTGTGCCGGCCCAGCTGTGCCCCACTGGGGCTGCCACCCGGGCCCGGGAGAGGTGATGGCCCGGGCTTTGATAATCCCACGCCTGGCCGCATACTGACACCGTAACCCGACGGACTGCCCGGCCGGCCGGCCGGTCTGTCGGTCTGCCGGGTGGTCTGTCGGTCTGCCGGGTGGTCTGTCGGTCTGCCGGCTGGTCTGTCGGTCTGCCGGCTGGTCTGTCGGTCTGCCGGCCGGTCTGTCGGCTGGTCTGTCGGTCTGCCGGGTGGTCTGTCGGTCTGCCGGCTGGTCTGTCGGCTGGTCTGTCGGTCTGCCGGGTGGTCTGTCGGTCTGCCGGGTGGTCTGTCGGTCTGCCGGCTGGTCTGTCGGTCTGCCGGCTGGTCTGTCGGTCTGCCGGCCGGTCTGTCGGCTGGTCTGTCGGTCTGCCGGGTGGTCTGTCGGTCTGCCGGCTGGTCTGTCGGTCTGCAGGCTGGTTTGTCGGTCTGTCGGTCTGCCGGCCGGTCTGTCGGCTGGTCTGTCGGTCTGCCGGCTGGTCTGTCGGTCTGCCGGCTGGTCTGTCGGTCTGCCGGCCGGTCTGTCGGCTGGTCTGTCGGTCTGCCGGGTGGTCTGTCGGTCTGCCGGGTGGTCTGTCGGTCTGCCGGCTGGTCTGTCGGTCTGCCGGCTGGTCTGTCGGTCTGCCGGCTGGTCTGTCGGTCTGCCGGCCGGTCTGTCGGCTGGTCTGTCGGTCTGCCGGGTGGTCTGTCGGTCTGCCGGCCGGTCTGTCGGCTGGTCTGTCGGTCTGCCGGGTGGTCTGTCGGTCTGCCGGGTGGTCTGTCGGTCTGCCGGCTGGTCTGTCGGTCTGTCGGCTGGTCTGTCGGTCTGCCGGCCGGTCTGTCGGCTGGTCTGTCGGTCTGCCGGGTGGTCTGTCGGTCTGCCGGGTGGTCTGTCGGTCTGCCGGCTGGTCTGTCGGTCTGCAGGCTGGTTTGTCGGTCTGTCGGTCTGCCGGCCGGTCTGTCGGCTGGTCTGTCGGTCTGCCGGCTGGTCTGTCGGTCTGCAGGCTGGTCTGTCGGTCTGCCGGGTGGTCTGTCAGTCTGCCGGCTGGTCTGTCGGCTGGTCTGTCGGTCTGCCGGGTGGTCTGTCGGTCTGTCGGGTGGTCTGTCGGTCTGCCGGCTGGTCTGTCGGTCTGCCGGCCGGTCTGTCGGCTGGTCTGTCGGTCTGCCGGGTGGTCTGTCGGTCTGCCGGCTGGTCTGTCGGTCTGCCGGGTGGTCTGTCGGTCTGCCGGCTGGTCTGTCGGTCTGCCGTGTGGTCTGTCGGTCTGCCGGCTGGTATGTCGGTCTGCCGGGTGGTATGTCGGTCTGCCGGCTGGTCTGTCGGTCTGCCGGGTGGTCTGTCGGTCTGCCGGCTGGTCTGTCGGTCTGCCGTGTGGTCTGTCGGTCTGCCGGCTGGTATGTCGGTCTGCCGGGTGGTCTGTCGGTCTGCGGGCTGGTCTGTCGGTCTGCCGGGTGGTCTGTCGGTCTGCCGGCCGGTCTGTCGGCTGGTCTGTCGGTCTGCCGGGTGGTCTGTCGCCTGGTCTGTCGGTCTGCCGGCCGGTCTGGGGACAGGCAACGCGCCATTGGCGGCCACGGCCGGCCGGCCAGCGGCCAGCGGGGCGGGGCGGCGCCGACCCTGGGCCGGCTTCACTGCTGCGCCACTCGGCTGCCGAGCGGACACAGTTCGGAAACCGATAGTACGGCCCTGCAATGGAGACGACCAGAGCTTTGGAATGATCCGATTCGCTATCTCAACTATGCGGCTGTGAAGTTTGAGCGAACATTAATTCAGAGGTCGCTCGTTGCGGGTTAAATAAACGCAGTAGGGTCCTCGAAACTTGACCAACATGATGTCTAGGAATGTGAAATGATGGCACTAAAGGAAGCCGGTATTTGTGGTGCAACATTGTTTAGCAGAATGGCATGATGCATATGGGTCATCTGGGTCATGACGCATATAGTGCATTACAAATTCTGCCCTCTGACAGCAGCGTAGGGCGCTCAGACATCTTTGTCAGATCTCCATAACGTTGACTGTATTAGCAGGTTTGAATTATTCATATTCGACCTCTTCGTAATTCGTTTGCGGTCCGATTTTTACGATCTGTAGATAGCCCGCGTAGGAAATGGCCGCGGCTTTGCGCCATCGATACACTTGTGTTGCATCGCTAGCCTTTCCGGTTTAACTTTTGGGGTGGAATTCACCTGTCACTGGGCGCCTGTTTGGTGGTATAATATAGATAGTAGATCAAACGGTCTTCGTACATCTGGCAGTCTTCGTCGACACTTACGGCTGCCAATTTGCGCTAGCGATCCGTGGCGGGCTCGAATTCCACCGGGTCGCGTGAGCCCCTGAATGGCGCGGGAGCGCTCCTTTCGCGTACCACTGCCAGCCGCCGCCGTCTACTGCGTCGTCGGCACCTCCTCACGGCGAGGAAAACCCTGCCCGGATTGTGTCGCACGCGGCAGCCGCGGCGGCGGAGCTGGTTTTGGAGGCCTGCCGAGCACAGGAGTCACGCCATCCGGTGCTGCCCCAGTCAGGGCCATTGAGAGCGGCTGGGCCTGCTTCGTAGACCAGTGCGCCCTTGGCTCTCGCCGAAGTCCTGACGCGTCATAGCACGGAGGCTGCTTTGTTCTTGTAATGCTTTGTTCGGTGATGATGCTTAGGACTTAGGGGCGCCGCTGCTGGTATGATTGTATGGCGTCCATGCGCTTCATGCCGTTTGCGTCATACACCGGTTTAAACGGCGGTGGTTATGCCTCTATGACGGCGGCCTCAACACAGTTGCCTCCCACCCTTTCGCTGTTACTTCTTGTGTTGCTAGTGGGCAATGCCCAGCGCTCTCAGTCTCCATATGCATCCACAGTCGCTCGGTCGGCTCGGTCACTCGGTGCAATATTTATCGCTCGGCCGGCTCGGTCGCGCGGTGCAGTATTTATCGCTCGGTCGGCTCGGTCGCGCGGTGCAGTATTTATCGCTCGGCCGGCTCGGTCGCGCGGTGCAGTATTTATCGCTCGGCCGGCTCGGTCGCACGGTGCAGTATTTATCGCTCGGCCGGCTCGGTCGCGCGGTGCAGTATTTATCGCTCGGCCGGCTCGGTCGCACGGTGCAGTATTTATCGCTCGGCCGGCTCGGTCGCGCGGTGCAGTATTTATCGCTCGGTCGGCAGACTCGCACCGCTATCGGTCGCTCGGTGCAGTATTTGTCGCTCGGTCGGCAGACTCGCGCCGCTATCGGTCGTTGGTTGAGGTCCACTGTGCTGTCTCGGTGTCCTGCCAGTCCTGCTGTCCCGCTGCAGTCTGCCGCAGCCCGGAGCCGGCCTCCTCGCGCCGCTCCGCCCCGCTCCGCCCCGCCCGCTGACGGCAGCCGTGGTTTCAGCCGGCCACCGCCCCGGAGGCGGTGACCGTTGGCCGACAGCTGGTCGAAGGCGTGCTGGAGAAGGCGCAGGAAACAGCGCAGAAGACAGAGGAAGAGGAGCGTCTGCCCACGCCGCCACCCACACCCGAGGCACCGCGGCAGAAGGAACCAGAGACGACACTGGCCCCGCCTGCTGAGACACAAACACCCTCAGCACCGGCCCCGCCCGCTGAGACAAAGACAGACTCAGCACCGGCCCCGCCTGCTGAGACACAAACACCCTCAGCACCGGCCCCGCCCGCTGAAACACAGACAGACTCAGCTCCAGCAGAAGAGACCAAGACAGAGACAGCCCCTGTTCCGGCAGCAGAAAGCCAGACAGAGGCAGCCCCGGCCCCTGCGGAGGCCGCCCCTGCTCCTCTTCCAGTCACCGCCGCTCCCGCTCCTCTGTCGCTCACAGCTCCCCCTGTCTCCCCGGCGATCGAGGCTCCTCCCGTAGCCCCGGCGATCGAGGCTCCTCCCGTAGCCCCGGCGATCGAGGCTCCTCCTGTCTCCCCGGCGATCGAGGCTCCTCCAGTAGCCCCGGCCATTGAGGCTGCTCCAGTTTCCCCAGCTGTTGAAGCTGCTCCTATTCCGCTTCCTCCTCCAGTTGAAACTGTCCCTGCGCCGGCTGAGGCTCCTGCATCAGTCGAAACAGTCCCAGCACCTGTCGAAGCCCCTGCCCCGGTCGAGGCCGCCCCTGCGCCAGTTGAAACTGTCCCAGCACCCGTCGAAGCTCCTGCACCAGTTGAAGCTCCTGCACCTGTCGAAGCCCCTGCACCGGCTGAGGCTGCCCCTGCGCCAGTTGCAGCTCCTGCACCAGTTGAAGCTCCTGCGCCAGTTGAAGCTGCTGCACCGGTTGAAGCTCCTACGCCAGCTGAAGATCTCCCTGCGCCGCCATCAGACGACCTTCCCGCGCCGCCATCAGAAGACCTTCCCGCGCCGCCATCAGACGACCTTCCCGCACCGCCATCAGACGACCTTCCCGCGCCGCCAGCAGAAGACTTGCCCGCGCCTCCCGCCGAGCCTCAGCCTGAGGTATCACCAGCTCCGGCGGAGCCTGCCCCCGCCTCTTCTGAAGCCGTCTCGGCCCTGGAGCCGGCGGCCCCCGCCAGCCAAGAGGCGCCACAGAGCACCGCGCAGGTACCGGAGACTCCGCAATAACAGCATGTCACGGACGGCGCCCGCGCGCTCGCCGCGCCGGAGTAGAAGATCGTAACATCACCCGAGGCGACGATAACCCTTCTTACAGCAGCTAACGGGCCTGTGTTGTATGTCGGGTGATTGTAGTGTTTTGCTTGGTTTATGTGTGTGTGGGTGATTGTGCGCCCGCTGCCGATCCCTGAACGACCCCCCCCCCCCGATCCTTGCATAACGGCACTTCTCCCGGGGACATGCACATTGCATCTGTTTTTGTATCAGAGATTGCCGTGTGTGTGAATGTTTGTTGGGTTTGCGTATATATAGATAGTCATATAGTTAGTTAGATATTAAGTAATTTGTAATGATTTAGCGATTTAGTGTTTGTGCTATGCATTTGCGAATTGACAAACAAAACAAAGTTTGCGAATCATTGCAAATATGCGTTACCAGTGGCATATTCGTGTTAAAAGTAAAACGGTCACCGTCATAATAGTTTACCAACTGCATGTTATTCACTGGGGCGCTCTTCACATAACCAACACCTGCTTATTAACCGGCGTCACTCTTAATACCTTTTACCTGACGACCGTTCCTTCACCAGGAGGCGAAGCCTGCCGTAGAGGAGAAGAAGGAAGAGGCCGCGCCTGCTGCCGCCGAGGAGAAGGAGGAGCCGGCGGCCCCCGAGGCCCCCGCCGTCGCCCCTGAGGCCGACAAGAAGGAGGAGGCTGCGGCCGAGCCGGCAGCCGAGAGCGAAACGCCCGCGGCGGTGAGTGGGCACTAAGCAGAGGGCGCCACCGCCGCGCCGCAGCGGCCCGACAGCTGAGCGGGGGCAGCACAGATACCAAACCGGCTCTGGGACGGATTTAGTTTAGTAACACCCGTAATAGTGTGTTTGGGTATACAAAACAACCCGCGTCCCGCAATATTTGGTGGTGCTACATTGTTGTGTGACCTGTGAAGTCTTTCTCACTCAGTCACTACGGAAAAACACGTGGCCATTGTGGAACCGAACAGTAATTGCCTGCATTATTATTTACGATTAACTAGTTGCTTGTCTGCTCAAAGCTGTGTCCAAAGCGTCGGTACCAACCGCCGATGTAAATTGAGGGCATCAGGATCCCACTACTACAAATATAACTATGTATTAATTAATGCCTTGATGGCTGTGCGCATATGAGTTGTATTTTCGCTATGACCTGTATGTTGCTGTCATAGTCTGGTCAGTCCATTGACCCGCCTGTCCTGTCTTCCAGCCTGCCGCCGCCGAGTCGGAGGCCCCGAAGGAGGCGGAGAAGAAGCCGGCTGAGGAGCCTCCGAAGACCGAGGAGCCGGCCAAGACCGAGGAATAACGTCCGCCTTCGGTGTCGCGACGATCAAGCAACACACACACCACACACTACACACTACACACTACACACTACAACCATCCGAGAGAGACGGACAGTAGAGACTGGCGATGCCGCGCCGCGCACTCCAGCGCTGAACAGACCTTTTAAATTTTCACCCCGCAGAGTTCGCGCGCCCTGGTGATACCGTGTATATAGCTTGTTGGGCGGCGGCGGCACAGCGCGCGCAACGGGAGAGCATTCCAGTGACTGCGGTGCTCGAGTTGGCTGCGCGCCGCGCGCGCCGTCCGGCGGCGCACCGGGAGGCGAGCCCATCTTGCCAGGAGGTGGCCGACGTGCCGGCAGTACGGATCTTTCAGTTCGCTTCCGCGGCGGCCGGCCGGCGGTGCTGCCCGCTCCACCGCGGCTCCGCGGCCGGCCGCGCCCGCCACCTGCCGGTGTCAGCCCTGCGCTCCGAAAGCAGCCGGGCCGATGTCGACGCCAAAGAGGCGCCGCTGGGTGCAGCTGAGAGCGAGAGAGAGTGAGTGAGAGACAGAGACGCCGTGTTATGTTGTTGCACCGGGCGGTGACGCGCCGGGTGCCAGAGTTTCCCTAGGGTAGCCGCGCGCGCGGCCGGCCGAGGTGGCGCGCCAGTGAAAATTGGCGGGAGCAGGCGTTTGGCGGACGACGTGGCGGCCGCAGCGCGGTCCGAGTAGCAACTAGGTGATTCGCTTTCGATGTTTGTGCACATTTTTGTTCGAGTCGTGATTTCACAGGTTCGAGATGCTGTGGACGTGACTATTACATTATGTAAATTGGTAATATTTGATAATAAACAGCTGTGGTCAAGCCAACTGGTGTGTCTGTTGCTGAGCTGTCATCTGCTGAGCGAATAGCATGCGCTCGAACACGGTTATCCCACTCGTGCTTGGCAAGGCCCCAGCACTTGAGACACAGGCCCGACTGCCCCGTAGCGTTGTTTTTACGCAGTTCTATGGACTTCTTGCAAGTATCCTCGGTCTTGTTACGTTTAAAGCACCGGTATCTCCCACTTGAGCAGCACACCGCTGATAACATTGCTGATTGTAGTGGCGTCTGGCGCCATGAGTGGCATAGGTAACAACGCGCCTGGACAGGCGTGGTGGTAACAACGCGTCTGGACAGGCGTGGTGGTAACAACGCGTCTGGACAGGCGTGGTGGTAACAACGCGTCTGGACAGGCGTGGTGGTAACAACGCGTCTGGACAGGCGTGGTGGTAACAACGCGTCTGGACAGGCGTGGTGGTAACAACGCGTCTGGACAGGCGTGGTGGTAACAACGCGTCTGGACAGGCGTGGTGGTAACAACGCGTCTGGACAGGCGTGGTGGTAACAACGCGTCTGGACAGGCGTGGTGGTAACAACGCGTCTGGACAGGCGTGGTGGTAACAACGCGTCTGGACAGGCGTGGTGGTAACAACGCGTCTGGACAGGCGTGGTGGTAACAACGCGTCTGGACAGGCGTGGTGGTAACAACGCGTCTGGACAGGCGTGGTGGTAACAACGCGTCTGGAGAGGCGTGGTGGTAACAACGCGTCTGGACAGGCGTGGTGGTAACAACGCGTCTGGACAGGCGTGGTGTTGGCAGCTGTGATGTTATTTAAACTATCACAATATTCCCTTGCACTAGCTGATGCCTGAATCACCATCTGGAGCAGCTGAACATATATACAGATGCCCGCATATGACTCGTCACAGCAGATAGTCGCTCCTATGGTTAACCTACGGGCTAAACCAAGGTGTCGAGAATCAGTACTTCACTTCAGTACCGAATCCGGCGAGCGTTTCGATATTACATAGCCGTAGGAACAGGGGGGGGGGGGGGGGGGGGGCAGGGAACCATGGCCCCTCACTTTTCTGCCATTTATCTCTAAAATATTTTGTTTTGCTTGTTTGAGAATAGTTTTTGATGGCAATAGGTTCGCCAAGACGAGAAGATCCCAAATATGCAAATAAATATGTCATAGGGGGATTGGGCTTCTCTCAAGACGAGATCAAAGTTTCACTGACCCCCCCCCCCGCACACACACGTTTCGTGACGCTCCTACATCCCTACGATATTACGTAATGTCACAGACCCCTCCGCTGGACAGGCGACTTTATTTCAGTCAAATCTCTGCGCAATTTCCTGACTGGAAACATGGCTGGCAAGCACTGACGAACTAACCTGCCAACCTGTAGACCAAAACAGCTCCAACACATCCGGTGAAGCGTTATACAGACAAAAGCCGTCAGCTGGGGGGGGGGGGGGGGGGGCACGTCCTGTGGAGCATCGCCACCCACACCGTGACGTTGACGACGATGACGTTGGAGCTTCAAAGGGCGATCTAATTATTGCATCACGTCTGTGGACTTTGGCTGCGCACAGGGAAGCGAATGACTAGTGTCCGCTATCAATTCGCTGGAACGACGGTTCAGACTTCAGAGCTCGTAGTTGGAATTCGATGACGTCAGAAAGGCACAGGGAGCATCCAGACAAAGCCGATGCATCGCTAGGAATTTACACCCAGGGGCCGGGGGCCTCGCCACCAGGGGGGGGGGCTAGGGGGCCCTGCCCCCAGGAAGGCTCTGTCCCTCCGCCCCCCCCCCTCCACCTCCCCCAGATTAGCAGGATTTTAACATTAGCCCTATGTGAGCTCGGGGAGGGGACAACCACCTGGCTAGCCCCCACTCCAAATTTTGTGATAACGCTGTTGATTGCACCATGTTTTCTGTGTATGTAACCAGTTTCCACGTACCACGCTTCTACTATTGTAATTTCAACTTATCCGTCCCTACTACCATACAAAATTGTGAGATTTCTCAGCCTGGACCTTTGACTACCTATAGCACGACTAATTGATATAATTGATATCTCTCCAGAAGATTCGTGCTCGGTATTGATATTGTTCCCGGTTTGTACAATATCATTTTTGCCATGTACCGGTTTCCATAGGCGTAGGAACAGGGGCGGGGGGGGGGGGAGCCATGGCCCTCACGTTTTGTCCATTTTTTGCACAAAAAAAAATATTTTGCTTGGTGAGAATAGTTTGTGATGGCAATAGGTTCGCCAAAACGAGAAGAGCCCAAATCTGGTTGGGTTTATCTCAAGACGATATAAAAGTTTCAGTGCCACACACCACACACACACGCACTTTTCGCGACGTTCCTACGTCCATGCCGGTTTCTACCAGACATTGTTTATAGGCGCTATGGCCCATGTGACCTTCGTTGTCGGAGCGCCTTTAAACACCAATCATCATCATCATCATCATACCCATGGGCGGATCCAGGGGGGGGGGGGGGGGGGGCAAAGGGGCCATGCCCCCCAAACCGCCTGAAATCGGCACAAAATTGACACATTTCCTGATATAGAATACAATCTAAGCAACTTTTACTAAGGACAATTTGTTTAAATCAGCTATCAATGCATAAACATGCGAAAGCCGATGAGTTCTCAGAATTGTGCGATGCTTTTTGGCCCCCCCCCCAAACACTCGTTCTGGTTCCGCCTTTGATCATACCAGACATTGTTTACATTCGGCCGTCACACTTGAAGTCGCTGACTGCTGCCTCGGTTGGATATAGTAACTGCTCGGCTCTGTCTGCAGATCACACCACGCAGAGGCGGTTCCAGGGTCATAGTTCAGGGAGTCAAAGGCGGCGGAAGGTACGAAGGAGCACGAACTGGATTGCCGATACAATTGCTGCTCTCCTTGATCTTCCCTGGACGCCATTTAATATTAAACCGACTGAGTAGGCTAGTTTCATACCAATGTCCAATGGGCGTGCTAAGCGTCCCCCTTCCCGTCGTCACGCCTATGCTGGGCCGCACGCACTCTCTCCACTGCACGCTGTTTTTGTCTCGTTCTCAGTGGAGCCGGCGTCGGGCGGCCAAAGGTCACACACAGCCTGGGGCGGTGGGCGGCCGCTGCTCCAGCTGAGTCCGGTCAGTGCGGCTGGTGACCGGCGCCGTGAGACCAGCGGACGCTGCTGACACCGCTCGCCGCGCCGCCGCGATGGCTCGCCTGCTATCGGGAGCCTGCGCAGTGGCCGGCGCCGCCGCGGCGGTGTGGGCTAACCTGTGTCTGGCGACGGGCTCTCTGCTGGTGTACGGACAGATGCCGAGCAGGTTCTACACGGCCGCCACCGTCGCCGAGCGGCTCCGCGCCGCCCTCGGTAACGCCCTCAGCTACGCCGCCGTGCTCGTGTTCGCCGTGCTCGTGGGCGTGGCGTGCTCGGGCCGGGCGGTGGTGCGCAGGGTGCTGAGGGCCGGCGGGACGCGGCAGCCGCTCCGCCTGCTGCGAGGGCTGCCCGCCAGCCGCTGGATCGAGCATGGCTCCGTGAAGATCAGGGTGAGTCATATCGGATGGAGCTGGAGTAGAGTCTGCAGCGGCTGTGGTGGCCGTGGGTGCTCGAGGTCATGGGATGAGTGTCGGGGGGGGGGGGGGGCATGTGAGGAGTGATTGTGCACGAGCAGCACTGCAGCATGCAGACTGCCAATCCCGGGGTCTGGTGGCATTATAAGTTAAGCTGTCACAGCACCGAGCTGCAAGCTATGTCATGATCTTGTTGCTAGGTGCTGCAACACAATGCCGTTTACATTAGCAGGAACGATGGTTGTGGCTTCACTTTTGCTTGTGTATTGGTGACGACCTTCTTAAGGTGTGCATGGCTAGGTGTGAGGTGAGGTTTGAGGTGTGCATGACGTCAGCAGCTATGTTGAATTCAATATTTGCTAGCCAATCTGTTGTATTTCCACAACATATGAACATATGAACATATGAACATATGAACATATGAACATATGAACATATGAACATATGAACATATGAACATATGAACATATGAACGTATGAACGTCTGCAGGTCTGCACGTCTGCACGTCTGCACGTCTGAACATATAAACATATAAACATATAAACGTATGAACATATGAACATATGAACATATGAACATATGAACATAGGAACGTATGATGTGACTGACGAAAAGTGCATCTGTCGCTCGGCGCCGTGAACTCCTCCCTCTGCACGCGGTGGTCGGATCAGATCAGGCTGGTTAGTTATAAACACACATAGAGAGCCGCGTCCATAGAGGAGCCGCGTGGACCTGCACTTTGCACTGTTTATGACCAACACCCTGGTCCCGTCTGTGGTCCCGCAGAATATTAAGCTATGACCAACACCCTGGTCCCGTCCGTGTTCCCGCAGAATATTAAGCTTTAACCAACACCCTGGTCCCGTCTGTGTTCCCGCACAATATTAAGCTATGACCAACACCCTGGTCCCATCTGTGTTCCCGCAGAATATTAAGCTATAACCAACACCCTGGTCCCGTCTGTGTTCCGCAGAATATTAAGCTATAACCAACACCCTGGTCCCGTCTGTGTTCCCGCAGAATATTAAGCTATAACCAACACCCTGGTCCCGTCTGTGTTCCCGCAGAATATTAAGCTATAACCAACACCCTGGTCCCGTCCGTGTTCCCGCAGAATATTAAGCTATAACCAACACCCTGGTCCCGTCCGTGTTCCCGCAGAATATTAAGCTATAACCAACACCCTGGTCCCGTCCGTGTTCCCGCAGAATATTAAGCTATAACCAACACCCTGGTCCCGTCCGTGTTCCCGCAGAATATTAAGCTATAACCAACACCCTGGTCCCGTCCGTGTTCCCGCAGAATATTAAGCTATAACCAACACCCTGGTCCCGTCCGACTTTCCGCAGAATATTAAGCTATAACCAACACCCTGGTCCCGTCCGTGTTTCCGCAGAATATTAAGCTATAACCAACACCCTGGTCCCGTCCGTGTTTCCGCAGAATATTAAGCTATAACCAACACCCTGGTCCCGTCTGTGTTCCCGCAGAATATTAAGCTATAACCAACACCCTGGTCCCGTCTGTGCTCCCGCAGAATATTAAGCTATAACCAACACCCTGGTCCCGTCCGTGTTCCCGCAGAATATTAAGCTATAACCAACACTCTGGTCCCGTCCGTGTTCCCGCAGAATATTAAGCTATAACCAACACCCTGGTCCCGCCTGTGTTCCCGCATAATATTAAGCTATAACCAACACCCTGGTCCCGTCTGTGTTCCCGCAGAATATTAAGCTATAACCAACACCCTGGTCCCGTCCGTGTTCCCGCAGAATATTAAGCTATAACCAACACCCTGGTCCCGTCTGTGTTCCCGCAGAATATTAAGCTATAACCAACACCCTGGTCCCGTCTGTGTTCCCGCAGAATATTAAGCTATAACCAACACCCTGGTCCCGTCTGTGTTCCCGCAGAATATTAAGCTGCACTACGTGTCTGCGGGAAGGAAGTCCAGGCGCCTCGTTCTCTTCCTGCACGGCTTTCCAGAGTTTTGGTATTCCTGGAAGAAACAGCTAAAGGAATTCGCCAAGACTGAATGGTAGGTACAGGTTTAATTATATGGTACGTTTAGTCCCTTTCTCGATGTTTCCACTGCCATTGCCAATTTATCTGAAACATTCACAGCTACCTTTTACTACTTTCACTCAAATTATTTGTTAGTGTGTTTTACCTTTTTAAATGTCTTTGTTCAGTGCTTGCGTACACTACTAGCTATAATAAAACAATTACATCACATTTGATAATTAATTAAGTTCTCAAGTGACTCAACTCTCAAGTGACTCGACGGCCCAAACTGTAGAGTGTAGATGAATTGATGACTCGGTGGCTGGTGCGATCCTAACAGTGTCTGAAACACGAGCTCGCCTCCAGATATAGTCCGCCGTCAGCAGTTTGTGTCGCCATGTGTGCCGCCGTGTACAGACGCCGCCGCCGTATAAACTGATCCGCGTGTCAGTGTGGCCCGGCCGACACGTGTATCCTCACACGTGGTCACGTGGTCACGTGTCGGCTGCGACGGGCCGACGTCCAGCAGTGTCACCCAGTGGGTCAAAGATCACGGACGTTTGGACGCATCATAGCACCGGCACAGTGGATGTAAAATGGACGGATATCAAGGGTGATCCTGACTCAGATCAACTGTTCGGACTTCGAGACGTGACTGCGATGGTCTCTAGTGCCTAGTGTTCTTGTTAATGTTAGTGTTTAGTGTAGTGGTCTAGTGTTCAAATTACTGTGCTAGTCTCTGCAGATATCGCCGTGGTGCGTATGCCGCCAGCAGTACTCTGATGCTCTGACCTGTTGATCACCGAGGGGCGAGGTATGCCCCTATCTTGTCTGTGACCGATGGGTCGTCGACGCAGGGAGTACGAAGACGACTGCTCGTGTGTGGGCGGGCGTGCAGAAGCGACGGTGACTGATACGCCGCTTACACGGGGTTGACTTTGTGTGTTTTCTCAGGGTAGTGGCGCTTGACCTGCCCGGATATGGGGACTCTGATGGCCCGAGGCGGTCTGCTGTCTACAGCCCCGACCATCTGGTGCCGCTCATACAGGAGTTCATCGCCGCGCTCGGTGAGAGACGCGCTTATACGGCGGTTATCCGCATACACGGGGTGTTATCCGGGTAGACGGTGGTTACTCGCCTCGTTAGGTGGCACTCGCTAACAAGGGGCTTAGTCGCCTCCCTAGGTGACATTCGCTAACGCGAGGCTTAGTCGCCTCCCTAGGTGACACTCGCTAACAAGGGGCTTAATCGCCTCCCTAGGTGACACTCGCTAACAAGGGGCTTAATCGCCTCCCTAGGTGACACTCGCTAACAAGGGGCTTAGTCGCCTCCCTAGGTGACACTCGCTAACAAGGGGCTTAGTCGCCTCCCTAGGTGACATTCGCTAACAAGGGGCTTAGTCGCCTCCCTAGGGGACATTCGCTAACGCGGGGCTTAGTCGCCTCCCTAGGTGACACTCGCTAACAAGGGGCTTAATCGCCTCACTAGGTGACACTCGCTAACACCGGGCTTAGTTGCCTCACTAGGTGACACTCGCTAACACGGGACTTACTCGCCTCCATAGGTGACACTCGCTAACACGGAACTTAGTCGCCTCCCTAGGTGGCACTCGCTAACAAGGGGCTTGTCGCCTCCCTAGGTGACACTCGCTAACACGGAACTTAGTTGCCTCTCTAGGTGACAATCGCTAACACGGGACTTACTCGCCTCGTTAGGTGACACTCGCTAACAAGGGGCTTAGTCGCCTCCCTAGGTGACATTCGCTAACGCGGGGCTTAGTCGCCTCCCTAGGTGACACTCGCTAACACGGGGCTTAGTCGCCTCCCTAGGTGACATTCGCTAACGCGGGGCTTAGTCGCCTCCCTAGGTGACACTCGCTAACTCGGGACTTAGTCGCCTCCCTAGGTGACACTCGCTAACACGGGGCTTAGTCGCCGTCCTAGGAGACACTCGCGAACACGGGGCTTAGTCGCGTGACTATGTGAGAGTCGCTTATATAGAGTTACGTAGAGTTACATGAGAGTTACCCGCCTCAGTGTGTTCTGGTGTTCTGGATCAGTGTGTTCTGGTGGGCTGTCGCCTCAGAATGTGTGTTCTGTGTTCTGTGTTCGGCAGGTCGGGATCAGTGTGTTCAGGTGGGCTGTCGCCTCAGAATGTGTGTTCTGTGTTCTGTGTTCGGCAGGTCGGGATCAGTGTGTTCAGGTGGGCTGTCGCCTCAGAATGTGTGTTCTGTGTTCTGTGTTCGGCAGGTCGGGATCAGTGTGTTCTGGTGGGCAGTGGACACGGCGCCCTGCTCGGCTGGCACCTGGTACAGAGGGCGCCGCAGACTGTTACCCACTTCATCGCAATATCGCAGCCCCTGCCACACATCACACTCGATATTTTACAAAACTCGCTTCATCACAAGGTCAAACAATGGTAAGTCATATTGGATGTGTTGCTCGCCTTTACTAGATACTTGCAAATTATTCCACCGTGATGTCCAGTGTGGAGCTTAATGAGAAGTTTGCCTATCAGCATGTTATGCATCAGCACGTTTATGTCGATCATTTGAAATTAGTGTTTGCTTGGTTACAAATCTTATGTTGAAGTCGAACAACACCTCGGCTAGAGTAAATTATTGATCAATTCAAAGCGTCCGAAGAGACCGCTAATCGCAAATAGCTTCACGTGCCACCATCACACGTGCCCTGCCCTGCCTATGGTGTAGGCGGAGTTTCCTGTACCAGCTACCCTGGCTGCCGGAGAACCTGATCAACAGCGGAGACCTGGACGTGCTGACCTACGAGTACGGGGACCTGGTGAAGAGAGGCAGGATGAGCCCAGAGGACATGCAGGCCTACCAGTTTGCCTTCTCACGCACCGGTGAGCACAGAGCCGTTGACGGGCGTGATGCGATCATGTTTGCTTGTGTTTGAGGTCGGTGCTTGGGTGAAATGTCAGATAATATTTATACTAAATTAGGATCATCCACAGCAGGGTTGAAGCTATTTCGATCCTTCATCATTAGAACTTGAAGCATGACCGACCAGCAGCGGAGGAGCCTCGTATGAGCTAATGCATACACACGATAATAAACACTCGCATGATATATGATAATTAGCAGGGGGAAACAGCTGGAGCGCATTGCGATTTGTCAGTTATGCTGTCTCACGAGCTTATCACAAGCTCTCTTAATCGTTTAAATATAGACGCGACGGTTGATGCTGGTATATTTTAAACGCGACCCTGGAGTGCTGACCTTGCACTATGACCCGTGACCCTCTGACCCGAGCAGACACTATGACCCGTGACCCTCTGACCCGAGCAGACACTATGACCCGTGACCTTCTGACCCGAGCAGACACTATGACCCGTGACCCAATGACCATCTGACCCGAGCAGACACTATGACCCGTGACCCAATGACCATCTGACCCGAGCAGACACTATGACCCGTGACCTTCTGACCCGAGCAGACACTATGATCCGTGACCCTCTGACCCGAGCCGACACTATGACCCGTGACCCTCTGACCCGAGCCGACACTATGATCCGTGACCCTCTGACCCGAGCAGACACTATGACCCGTGACCCTCTGACCCGAGCCGACACTATGACCCGTGACCCTCTGACCCGAGCCGACACTATGATCGTGTGGCCCTCTGACCCGAGCCGACACTATGATCGTGTGGCCCTCTGACCCGAGCCGACACTATGACCCGTGACCCTCTGACCCGAGCCGACACTATGATCCGTGACCCTCTGACCCGAGCAGACACTATGACCCGTGACCCTCTGACCCGAGCCGACACTATGATCGTGTGGCCCTCTGACCCGAGCCGACACTATGACCCGTGACCCTCTGACCCGAGCCGACACTATGATCCGTGACCCTCTGACCCGAGCCGACACTATGACCCGTGACCCTCTGACCCGAGCCGACACTATGATCCGTGACCCTCTGACC
This sequence comes from Chirona hameri, assembly GCA_036785665.1. Lineage (NCBI taxonomy): Eukaryota > Metazoa > Arthropoda > Thecostraca > Balanomorpha > Balanidae > Chirona > Chirona hameri. The sequence continues at coordinate 22,538 of JAXIVJ010004471.1, read as the reverse complement.
CGAGCCGACACTATGACCCGTGACCCTCTGACCCGAGCCAACACTATGATCCGTGACCCTCTGACCCGAGCCGACACTATGCCCCGTGTCCCTCTGACCCGAGCCGACACTATGACCCGTGACCCTCTGACCCGAGCCGACACTATGATCGTGTGGCCCTCTGACCCGAGCCGACACTATGACCCGTGACCCTCTGACCCGAGCCAACACTATGATCCGTGACCCTCTGACCCGAGCCGACACTATGCCCCGTGTCCCTCTGACCCGAGCCGACACTATGACCCGTGACCCTCTGACCCGAGCCGACACTATGATCGTGTGGCCCTCTGACCCGAGCCGACACTATGACCCGTGACCCTCTGACCCGAGCCGACACTATGCCCCGTGACCCTCTGACCCGAGCCGACACTATGATCGTGTGGCTCTCTGACCCGAGCCGACACTATGATCCGTGACCCTCTGACCCGAGCCGACACTATGATCGTGTGACCCTCTGACCCGAGCCGACACTATGATCCGTGACCTTCTGACCCGAGCCGACACTATGATCCGTGACCCTCTGACCCGAGCCGACACTATGATCGTGTGGCCCTCTGACCCGAGCCGACACTATGATCCGTGACCCTCTGACCCGAGCCGACACTATGATCGTGTGGCCTTCTGACCCGAGCCGACACTATGATCCGTGACCTTCTGACCCGAGCCGACACTATGATCCGTGACCCTCTGACCCGAGCCGACACTATGATCGTGTGGCCCTCTGACCCGAGCCGACACTATGATCCGTGACCCTCTGACCCGAGCCGACACTATGATCGTGTGGCCCTCTGACCCGAGCCGACACTATGATCCGTGACCTTCTGACCCGAGCCGACACTATGATCCGTGACCCTCTGACCCGAGCCGACACTATGATCGTGTGTCCCTCTGACCCGAGCCGACACTATGATCGTGTGGCCCTCTGACCCGAGCCGACACTATGACCCGTGACCCTCTGACCCGAGCCGACACTATGATCCGTGACCCTCTGACCCGAGCAGACACTATGACCCGTGACCTTCTGACCCGAGCCGACACTATGACCCGTGACCCTCTGACCCGAGCCGACACTATGATCGTGTGGCCTTCTGACCCGAGCCGACACTATGACCCGTGACCTTCTGACCCGAGCCGACACTATGACCCGTGACCCTCTGACCCGAGCCGACACTATGACCCGTGACCTTCTGACCCGAGCCGACACTATGACCCGTGACCCTCTGACCCGAGCCGACACTATGACCCGTGACCCTCTGACCCGAGCCGACACTATGACCCGTGACCCTCTGACCCGAGCCGACACTATGACCCGTGACCCTCTGACCCGAGCCGACACTATGACCCGTGCCCCTCTGACCCGAGCCGACACTATGACCCGTGACCCTCTGACCCGAGCAGACACTATGACCCGTGACCCTCTGACCCGAGCCGACACTATGATCGTGTGGCCCTCTGACCCGAGCCGACACTATGATCCGTGACCCTCTGACCCGAGCCGACACTATGACCCGTGGCCCTCTGACCCGAGCCGACACTATGATCGTGTGGCTCTCTGACCCGAGCCGACACTATGATCCGTGACCCTCTGACCCGAGCCGACACTATGATCCGTGACCCTCTGACCCGAGCCGACACTATGACCCGTGACCCTCTGACCCGAGCCGACACTATGATCCGTGACCCTCTGACCCGAGCCGACACTATGACCCGTGACCCTCTGACCCGAGCCGACACTATGATCCGTGACCCTCTGACCCGAGCAGACACTATGACCCGTGACCCTCTGACCCGAGCCGACACTATGATCCGTGACCCTCTGACCCGAGCCGACACTATGATCGTGTGACCCTCTGACCCGAGCCGACACTATGACCCGTGACCCTCTGACCCGAGCCGACACTATGACCCGTGACCCTCTGACCCGAGCCGACACTATGATCGTGTGGCCCTCTGACCCGAGCCGACACTATGACCCGTGACCCTCTGACCCGAGCCGACACTATGATCGTGTGGCCCTCTGACCCGAGCCGACACTATGACCCGTGACCCTCTGACCCGAGCCGACACTATGATCGTGTGTCCCTCTGACCCGAGCCGACACTATGACCCGTGACCCTCTGACCCGAGCAGACACTATGACCCGTGACCCTCTGACCCGAGCCGACACTATGACCCGTGACCCTCTGACCCGAGCCGACACTATGATCCGTGACCCTCTGACCCGAGCCGACACTATGATCCGTGACCCTCTGACCCGAGCCGACACTATGACCCGTGACCCTCTGACCCGAGCAGACACTATGACCCGTGACCTTCTGACCCGAGCCGACACTATGACCCGTGACCCTCTGACCCGAGCCGACACTATGATCCGTGACCCTCTGACCCGAGCCGACACTATGATCCGTGACCCTCTGACCCGAGCCAACACTATGATCCGTGACCCTCTGACCCGAGCCGACACTATGATCCGTGACCCTCTGACCCGAGCCGACACTATGATCCGTGACCCTCTGACCCGAGCCGACACTATGACCCGTGTCCCTCTGACCCGAGCCGACACTATGACCCGTGACCCTCTGACCCGAGCCGACACTATGATCCGTGACCCTCTGACCCGAGCAGACACTATGACCCGTGACCCTCTGACCCGAGCCGACACTATGATCGTGTGGCCCTCTGACCCGAGCCGACACTATGATCCGTGACCCTCTGACCCGAGCCGACACTATGACCCGTGGCCCTCTGACCCGAGCCGACACTATGATCGTGTGGCTCTCTGACCCGAGCCGACACTATGATCCGTGACCCTCTGACCCGAGCAGACACTATGACCCGTGACCCTCTGACCCGAGCCGACACTATGATCGTGTGGCCCTCTGACCCGAGCCGACACTATGACCCGTGACCCTCTGACCTGAGCCGACACTATGGCCCGTGACCCTCTGACCCGAGCCGACACTATGATCGTGTGACCCCATGACCCTCTGATCGTATGAGCTAATCGTGAGCACTGCTACTTTGTGACTCCTGACCCTGCACTGGGTGACCCTCTAGCCATGACCTGTCACCCGTGACCCTCTGGCCGTAACCTGTCACCCGTGACCCTCTAGCCGTGACCTGTCACCCCGTGACCTCTGACGGCTGACACTATGACCCCGTGACCCTCTGGCCGTGACCTGTCACCCCGTGACCTCTGACCTGACATTATGACCCCGTGACCCTCTGGCCGTGACCTGTCACCTGTGACCCTCTGGCCGTGACCTGTCACCCGTGACCTCTGACCTGACACTATGACCCCGTGACCCTCTGGCCGTGATATGTCACCCCGTGACCTCTGACATGACACTATGAGCCCGTGACCCTCTAGCCGTGACCTGTCACCTGTGACCCTCTGGCCGTGACCTGTCACCCGTGACCTCTGACCTGACACTATGACCCCGTGACCCTCTGGCCATGACCTGTCACCCGTGACCTCTGACCTGACACTATGACCCCGTGACCCTCTGGCCGTGGCCTGTCACCCGTGAGTCGTGACCCTCTAGCCGTGACCTGTCACCCCGTGACCTCTGACCTGGCACTATGACCCCGTGACCCTTTGGCCATGACCTGTCACCCGTGACCTTCTGTCCATGACCTGTCACCCGTGACCCTCTGGCCGTGACCTGTCACCCGTGACCCTCTGGCCGTGACCTGTCACCCGTGACCCTCTGGCCGTGGCCTGTCACCCGTGACCCTCTGGCCGTGACATGTCACCCGTGACCTTTGACCTGACACTATGACCCCGCCCACCGGCAGAGGACTGGCGTGGGCCGCTGAACCACCAGCGGTGTCTGTTCTCGTCGGCGAACCGCCATGCTCCCCGGGAGCGGCTCTGCGTCGCTTCGCTGCTGGTGTTCGGGAGACGGGACGGCTCTCTGCCCGTGGACGCCATGTACCGCAGTCTGCCGCACCTGCGAGACGCTGACATCAGGCTGGTGGACGACGCCGGGCGGCATGTCCACATGGAGAAGCCGCAGGAGGTCAACAGCGCCATCAGGGACTTCATCGGCGGTGAGCGAACAGTCGACAGTATCAGTATCAGTATCAGTAACAGTATCACCGTCTTCATATGACTGCGACGCATACAGAACATAATAATGTCACACTTACTGACGGGTATAATAATATAACGCTCATTGTGTGAGAAACGATTGTACAAATTGCGTGAGGTGCATGTATATTTTCCATATTTTTTTTTGCTGTTGCGCAGTTTGTCCCATACTATGCGATTTTAGCAAAGCAACTGCTCAATTTACCAGATTGGCATCCGCATACTATTTACTAATTAGCACAACAAACAATGTTCGTTGTTGGTTACCCTCTGCCGTTCATCCGATCTAGTCATACTATTCCAACCGAATCGCCCTCTGTGCTATTGTTGAACCCTATCATCCTGCTACATAGCGTATCCCTCTGAGCTGACCTCTGCCGTCTGCCTCCGTCCCAGACGTATCCCTCTGACCTGACCTCTGCCGTCTGCCTCCGTCCCTGACGTATCTCTCTGACCTGACCTCTGACCTCTGCCTCTGTCCCGGACGTATCCCTCTGAGCTGACCTCTGCCTCCGTCCCTGACGTATCTCTCTGACCTGACCTCTGCCGTCTGCCTCCGTCCGAGACGTATCCCTCTGACCTGACCTCTGCCGTCTGCCTCCGTCCCAGCCGTATCTCTCTGACCTGACCTCTGCCGTCTGCCTCCGTCCGAGACGTATCTCTCTGACCTGACCTCTGCCGTCTGCCTCCGTCCCAGACGTATCCCTCTGACCTGACCTCTGCCGTCTGCCTCCGTCCGAGACGTATCTCTCTGACCTGACCTCTGCCGTCTGCCTCTGTCCCAGACGTATCCCTCTGACCTGACCTCTGCCGTCTGCCTCCGTCCCTGACGTATCCTTCTGAGCTGACCTCTGCCGTCTGCCTCCGTCCCAGACGTATCCCTCTGAACCTGACCTCTGCCGTCTGCCTCCGTCCGAGACGTATCCCTCTGACCTGACCTCTGCCGTCTGCCTCCGTCCCAGCCGTATCTCTCTGACCTGACCTCTGCCGTCTGCCTCCGTCCCTGACGTATCCCTCTGACCTGACCTCTGTCGTCTGCCTCCGTCCGAGACGTATCCCTCTGACCTGACCTCTGTCGTCTGCCTCCGTCCGAGACGTATCCTTCTGACCTGACCTCTGCCGTCTGCCTCCGTCCGAGACGTATCCCTCTGACCTGACCTCTGCCGTCTGCCTCCGTCCCAGCCGTATCTCTCTGACCTGACCTCTGCCGTCTGCCTCCGTCCGAGACGTATCTCTCTGACCTGACCTCTGCCGTCTGCCTCCGTCCCTGACGTATCCCTCTGACCTGACCTCTGCCGTCTGCCTCCGTCCCAGACGTGGCGCTGGAGGAGTCCTCTGACGAGGGGGACGCGGCAGCGCCGGCCGCTGGCCGTGGCATGGTGGTGCGCGCGCTGGAGGGCGGCCAGGGCTGGCTGGGTGCGGGCAGCGCCATCTATAACCGTGCCGTGGAGCGGCTGAACACGGCGACAGCAGCCGGGGAGATGTACACCCGCAGCGTGATGCTGCTGAAGGACTGAGACGCAGCGGCGGCGACAACACCTGGTATGGCTTCTGGAGCGACTGGGCGGAATGGGATGGCCGATGGTGAGCAGAGGATCCTGTGAGATTAACATATAAGGTCAGCATACGCTGGTGTCATCCGGTGGTGCCACCTGGTGCCGGCTGGTGGTGCCACCTGGTGACATCTAGTAGTGCCACCTGGTGCCATCTGGTGGTGCCACCTGGTGCCGGCTGGTGGTGCCACCTGGTGCCATCTAGTAGTGTCCCCTGGTGCCATCTGGTGGTGTCACCGGGTGCCTTCATGTGGTGCCACCTGGTGCCTTCAGGTGGTGCCACCTGGTGCCATCTAGTAGTGCCACCTGGTGTCATCTGGTGGTGCCACCTGGTGCCATCTGGTGGTGCCACCTGGTGCCAGTTGGTGCCAGTCGGTGCCATCTGGTGGTGCCACCTGGTGCCATCTAGTAGTGCCACCTGGTGTCATCTGGTGGTGGCACCTGGTGTCGTCTGGTGGTGCCACCTGGTGTCATCTGGTGGTGCCACCTGGTGTCAGTTGGTGCCATCTGGTGTTGCCACCTGGTGTCATCTGGTGGTGCCACCTGGTGCCACCTGGTGGCGGTCGGTTCAGGACTGTGTCCAGGCTGAGGGTGTATGCTGAACCGGGTAGTAACATCGCTCAGACCATGTGCGCCTAGTTGATCGGTGTATTGTGTGATTACATAGGTTGTGGATAGTGTGGTAGGCCACCTGGGTGTCTCCTGTCTAGATTCCTGGATAAAGCCGCACAGCGGGGTTAATATGCGTGGTTATAATGGCCGTGGTTGGCTTTACGTCACCAGGGCCTCTTATTATCCATATTAAATGATCTGGTGGCTGATATTTTATGTACTGTTGGCCACGTTGTTCATTCTTGTTACATATGATGTGCTGGTTTCATGTTTAATCGTAAGTGCTGAAGATCGATATATGCTAATCAGATATTTTGGTATTGCGAAGTGTCGTAAGTAATGTTGCGATGTGTAATGGTTTTGCCTGGTAGTGCCGAGTGCGTCCAGCTATCCTTATGTGGAGCTGCCTGGTAGTGCCGAGTGCGTCCAGCTATCCTTATGTGGAGCACTACGCTCGCACACAAGTTTTACGGATATGCTTTTATCCTACAGGCACATTTAGGTGTTTTCCATTATTTATTACGTGCAGCTCACTAGTGGGTGGTGTGTTTACATTATGGCGTTTATAGATATCTGCGAAATAAAGAATACATCAATTATATATCCTTTTGTTATGTATAGATATCTGCGAAATAAAGAGTAAATCAATTATATATCCTTTTGTTATGTATAGATATCTGCCAAATAAAGAGTACATCAATTATATATCCTTTTGTTATGTATAGATATCTGCGAAATAAAGAGTACAACAATTAGATATCCTTTTGTGTATTATTCTTACTTTTACTGAAGTAAGAATACCATCACAATTGATACAATAGAAGCGGAGCGAAATATGACGTTCTGTTATGCCTATGTTACAGAGAACAGCTTGTAAAAGATTCTTTGAAAGATTTGTGGCAGCTTTCTGAAATAATGCCCCCAGCTAGCAATAATGCTCTGTAGGCACTGAGCAATCAATGTCCCCAGCTAGCAATAATGCTCTGTAGGCACTGAGCAATCAATGCCCCCAGCTAGCAATAATGCTCTGTGGGCACTGACCAATCAATGTCCCCAGCTAGCCAATAATGCTCTGTGGGCACTGATCAATCAATGCCCCCAGCTAGCCAATAATGCTCTGTGGGCACTGAGCAATCAATGTCCCCAGCTAGCAATAATGCTCTGTGGGCACTGAGCAATTAATGTCCCCAGCTAGCAATAATGCTCTGTGGGCACTGAGCAATCAATGCCCCCAGCTAGCAATAATGCTCTGTGGGCACTGAGCAATCAATGTCCCCAGCTAGCAATAATGCTCTGTAGGCACTGAGCAATCAATGTCCCCAGCTAGCAATAATGCTCTGTGGGCACTGAGCAATCAATGCCCCCAGCTAGCAATAATGCTCTGTGGGCACTGAGCAATCAATGTCCCAGCTAGCAATAATGCTCTGTAGGCACTGAACAATCAATGTCCCCAGCTAGCCAATAATGCTCTGTGGGCACTGAGCAATCAATGTCCCCAGCTAGCAATAATGCTCTGTGGGCACTGAGCAATCAATGCCCCCAGCTAGCAATAATGCTCTGTGGGCACTGAGCAATCAATGTCCCCAGCTAGCAATAATGCTCTGTAGGCACTGAGCAATCAATGTCCCCAGCTAGCCAATAATGCTCTGTGGGCACTGAGCAATCAATGTCCCCAGCTAGCCAATAATGCTCTGTGGGCACTGAGCAATCATGTCCCCAGTTAGCAATAATGCTCTGTGGGCACTGAGCAATCAATGTCCCCAGCTAGCAATAATGCTCTGTGGGCACTGAGCAATCAATGTCCCCAGCTAGCAATAATGTTCTGTAGGCACTGAGCAATCAATGCCCCCAGCTAGCAATAATGCTCTGTGGGCACTGGGCAATCAATGCCCCCAGCTTCCAATAATGATTTGTAGACACTGAGCAATCAATGCCCCCAGCTAACAATAATGCTCTGTGGGCACTGGGCAATCAATGTCCCCAGCTAGCAAAAATGCTCTGTAGGCACTGAGCAATCAATGCCCCCAGCTAGCAATAATGCTCTGTAGGCACTGAGCAATCAATGCCCCCAGCTAGCAATAATGCTCTGTGGGCACTGGGCAATCAATGTCCCCAGCCAGCAATAATGATCTGTAGACACTAAGAGCAATCAATGTCCCCAGCTACCAATAATGATTTGTAGACACTGAGCAATCAATGCCCCCAGCTAGCAATAATGCTCTGTGGGCACTGGGCATTCAATGCCCCCAGCTAGCAATAATGCTCTGTGGGCACTGGGCAATCAATGTCCCCAGCTAGCAATAATGATCTGTAGACACTAAGAGCAATCAATGTCCCCAGCTACCAATAATGATTTGTAAACACTAAGCAATCAATGCCCCCAGCTAGCAATAATGCTCTGTGGGCACTGGGCAATCAATGCCCCCAGCTAGCAATAATGCTCTGTAGGCACTGAGCAATCAATGTCCCCAGCTAGCAATAATACTCTGTGGGCACTGAACAATCAATGTCCCCAGCTAGCAATAATGCTCTGTAGGCACTGAGCAATCAATGTCCCCAGCTAGCAATAATGATTTGTAGACACTGAGCAATCAATGCCCCCAGCTAGCAATAATGCTCTGTGGGCACTGGGCAATCAATGTCCCCAGCTAGCAATAATGCTCTGTAGGCACTGAGCAATCAATGCCCCTAGCTAGCAATAATGATCTGTAGACACTGAGAGCAATCAATGTCCCCAGCTAGCCATAATGATTTGTAGACACTGAGCAATCAATGTCCCCAGCTAGCAATAATGCTCTGTGGGCACTGAGCAATCAATGTCCCCAGCTAGCAATGATGATCTGTAGGCACTGAGCAATCAATGTCCCCAGCTAGCAATAATGATCTGTAGACACTGAGAGCAATCAATGTCCCCAGCTAGCCAATAATGCTCTGTGGGCACTGATCAATCAATGTCCCCAGCTAGCCAATAATGCTCTGTGGGCACTGAGCAATCAATGTCCCCAACTAGCAATAGTGCTCTGTGGGCACTGAGCAATCAATGTCCCCAGCTAGCCAATAATGCTCTGTGGGCACTGAGCAATCAATGTCCCCAGCTAGCAATAATGCTCTGTGGGCACTGAGCAATCAATGCCCCCAGCTAGCAATAATGCTCTGTGGGCACTGAGCAATCAATGTCCCCAGCTAGCAATAATGCTCTGTAGGCACTGAGCAATCAATGTCCCCAGCTAGCAATAATGCTCTGTGGGCCCTGAGCAATCAATGTCCCCAGCTAGCAATAATGCTCTGTAGGCACTGAGCAATCAATGTCCCCAGCTAGCCAATAATGCTCTGTGGGCACTGAGCAATCAATGTCCCCAGCTAGCCAATAATGCTCTGTGGGCACTGAGCAATCAATGTCCCCAGCTAGCAATAATGCTCTGTGGGCACTGAGCAATCAATGCCCCCATCTAGCAATAATGCTCTGTGGGCACTGAGCAATCAATGTCCCCAGCTAGCAATAATGCTCTGTAGGCACTGAGCAATCAATGTCCCCAGCTAGCCAATAATGCTCTGTGGGCACTGAGCAATCAATGTCCCCAGCTAGCCAATAATGCTCTGTGGGCACTGAGCAATCAATGTCCCCAGCTAGCAATAATGCTCTGTGGGCACTGAGCAATCAATGTCCCCAGCTAGCAATAATGCTCTGTGGGCACTGAGCAATCAATGGCCCCAGCTAGCAATAATGCTCTGTGGGCACTGAGCAATCAATGTCCCCAGCTAGCAATAATGATCTGTAGACACTGAGAGCAATCAATGTCCCCAGCTAGCAATAATGATTTGTAGACACTGATCAATCAATGCCCCCAGCTAACAATAATGCTCTGTGGGCACTGGGCAATCAATGTCCCCAGCTAGCAATAATGCTCTGTAGGCACTGAGCAATCAATGCCCCCAGCTAGCAATAATGCTCTGTGGGCACTGGGCAATCAATGCCCCCAGCTAGCAATAATGATTTGTAGACACTGAGCAATCAATGCCCCCAGCTAACAATAATGCTCTGTGGGCACTGGGCAATCAATGTCCCCAGCTAGCAATAATGCTCTGTAGGCACTGAACAATCAATGCCCCCAGCTAGCAATAATGCTCTGTAGGCACTGAGCAATCAATGCCCCAAGCTAGCAATAATGCTCTGTGGGCACTGGGCAATCAATGTCCCCAGCTAGCAATAATGATCTGTAGACACTAAGAGCAATCAATGTCCCCAGCTACCAATAATGATTTGTAGACACTGAGCAATCAATGCCCCCAGCTAGCAATAATGCTCTGTGGGCACTGGGCAATCAATGTCCCCAGCTAGCAATAATGATTTGTAAACACTAAGCAATCAATGCCCCCAGCTAGCAATAATGCTCTGTGGGCACTGGGCAATCAATGCCCCCAGCTAGCAATAATGCTCTGTAGGCACTGAGCAATCAATGTCCCCAGCTAGCAATAATACTCTGTGGGCACTGAACAATCAATGTCCCCAGCTAGCAATAATGCTCTGTAGGCACTGAGCAATCAATGTCCCCAGCTAGCAACAATGATTTGTAGACACTGAGCAATCAATGCCCCCAGCTAGCAATAATGCTCTGTGGGCACTGGGCAATCAATGTCCCCAGCTAGCAATAATGCTCTGTAGGCACTGAGCAATCAATGCCCCTAGCTAGCAATAATGATCTGTAGACACTGAGAGCAATCAATTTCCCCAGCTAGCCATAATGATTTGTAGACACTGAGCAATCAATGTCCCCAGCTAGCAATAATGCTCTGTGGGCACTGAGCAATCAATGTCCCCAGCTAGCAATGATGATCTGTAGGCACTGAGCAATCAATGTCCCCAGCTAGCAATAATGATCTGTAGACACTGAGAGCAATCAATGTCCCCAGCTAGCAATAATGCTCTGTGGGCACTGAGCAATCAATGGCCCCAGCTAGCAATAATGCTCTGTGGGCACTGAGCAATCAATGTCCCCAGCTAGCAATAATGCTCTGTGGGCACTGAGCAATTAATGCCCCCAGCTAGCAATAATGCTCTGTGGGCACTGAGCAATCAATGTCCCCAGCTAGCAATAATGCTCTGTGGGCACTGAGCAATCAATGTCCCCAGCTAGCAATAATGCTCTGTGGGCACTGGGCAATCTTTAGACGCTGGTCCATCTGAATTGCTTTATGATGCGGGAGTCGCGCAGTCTGGCACAGTTGGCTGAGTTTACCACCATCCGCTCCGTCACACAGACACACAGACGGCCTCTATGGACGGCCTCTATGGACGGCCTCTTGACGGCCTCTATGCGGCCTCTATGGACGGCCTCTATGGACGGCCACACAGACGGCCTCTATGGACGGCCTCTATGGACGGCCTCTATGGACGACCCCTATGGACGGCCACACAGACGGCCCCTATGGACGGCCTCTATGGACGGCCTCCAGTAGCAGCCTCTAACAGAGGTCAGTCGAATGTCGATGTAGGGTCAGTGCAGTGGGGCACAGTTGGGGCTGGGTTTAACGCCATGCGCTCTGTCCAGCAGTACAGCTATAGAGCCGTCCAGCAGTACAGCTATAGAGCCGTCCAGCAGTACAGCTATAGAGCCGTTCAGCAGTACAGCTATAGAGCCGTCCAACAGTACAGCTATAGAGCCGTCCAGCAGTACAGCTATAGAGCCGTCCAGCAGTACAGCTATAGAGCCATCCAGCAGTACATCTATATAGCCGTCCAGCAGTACAGCTATAGAGCCGTCCAGCAGTACAGCTATAGAGCCGTCCAGCAGTACAGCTATAGAGCCGTCCAGCAGTACAGCTATAGAGCCGTCCAGCAGTACAGCTATAGAGCCGTCCAACAGTACAGCTATAGAGCCGTCCAGCAGTACAGCTATAGAGCTATCCAGCAGTACAGCTATAGAGCCGTCCAGCAGTACAGCTATAGAGCCGTCCAGCAGTACAGCTATAGAGCCGTCCAGCAGTACAGCTATAGAGCCGTTCAGCAGTACAGCTATAGAGCCGTCCAGCAGTACAGCTATAGAGCCGTCCAGCAGTACAGCTATAGAGCCGTCCAGCAGTACAGCTATAGAGCCGTCCAGCAGTACAGCTATAGAGCCGTCCAGCAGTACAGCTATAGAGCCGTCCAGCAGTACAGCTATAGAGCCGTCCAGCAGTACAGCTATAGAGCCGTCCAGCAGTACAGCTATAGAGCCGTCCAGCAGTACAGCTATAGAGCCGTCCAGCAGTACAGCTATAGAGCCATCCAGCAGTACAGCTATAGAGCCGTCCAGCAGTACAGCTATAGAGCCGTCCAGCAGTACAGCTATAGAGCCGTCCAGCAGTACAGCTATAGAGCCGTCCAGCAGTACAGCTATAGAGCCGTCCAGCAGTACAGCTATAGAGCCGTCCAGCAGTACAGCTATAGAGCCGTCCAGCAGTACAGCTATAGAGCCGTCCAGCAGTACAGCTATAGAGCCGTCCAGCAGTACAGCTATAGAGCCGTCCAGCAGTACAGCTATAGAGCCGTCCAGCAGTACAGCTATAGAGCCGTCCAGCAGTACAGCTATAGAGCCGTCCGGCCGTGCAGACGGCCTCTGTAGACGGCCCGCCCGATATAGCTGCCTCTGGGAGAGGTGAGCGGGTGTAGGGTCAGGTAGTCAGGCCACTCTGTCCCGTCCAGCTGGTCCTGTGGCCTGGTTCGTAAAGCGGAGACCCATCAAATGGAACTGTGTAGTGAGTTGTCCCGTTCTATATGTGTCCTGCCGCTGCACAAGTCATGTAGAACGATGATGTATAGGTACCAGGGGCGCAGGAACTATGTTCAAGTTCGGGGGGCCGGAGGCATTCTGAAGTCGATTCTTTCCATGCAACGCCCATAGGCGTAATGTTAAAATCCAAAATGTTTGGCGGGGGGGGGGGGGGGGGGGGGGGGGGGGGGGGGGGGGGGCGGCGGCGGGCGGCTGCCCCCCTGTAACTACGCCTATGATAGGTACCCATCCGATTCTAAACTGTTCTATCGGTTTAAGATCGTTCAAAATAGGTATCCATTGTACCAGTCCACGGCCCAGAATGATGATCGGACAGATGTATTGTGTAGAATGTGCACCTATGCACATGTGTTGTGTATGGGGCATTACTCGTGCTTTTCTTTTCTTTTCGATTAACACACATGGGCGTCGTCGGCGGCGGGGGGACGGGGGGACGCGTGCCCCCCCCCCCAGTTAAAAAAATCAGGGGGGGGGGGGGGCGTCCCCCCAAGAAAGCCGACTTGCTTCTTTTTTCCTGAATTGATATGATGGATGGATGGATGGATGGATATGATGGACAAAGGATATGAAACTTAATGTATTCTTAGCTCAAATTACATGTAATTTTTAACCATATATCCTTGAGTCCTGTATTTGTACTTACAGATGTAGGTACGTAAAGGAAATAGTTATCCTTGGAAATTTTTACCCAACACGATTTGATTATATTTTGTAATACAATTTCTTTTTATATTGTCAAAAATGGCCATATATCGCGCAGACTCAGGACAGAAGGCCGTAAATTTGTATTGTTTATCAAAACTATATGCATACTCTCTGAGTCAGAGTCCTGACGTCACGCGAATGTAAAAATGGTTCAGCCAATCAGATTCGAAAGTAGTCGCGTAAAGATAGACTCGCATTGGAGATGTTCCAACCGGCGGCCGGCTATTCGCTTGCTAGCACCAGCTGCAAGCTGATTGGCTGATGGTATAGCCTCTGCCCGGGCTAGAACCAGTACAACATTCTTTCGCCAGCACCGCATTCCTTCGCCATAAACACAAATATATTCGGCTGTTGAGTTTTTTCAGTCAGGAAAACTTGCAGATAGGGGTTTCCCAACACGGGCTACAAAACTGCTATCTCAAAACTAATGTTGAAGGTTAACTATTTCCTTTAATTACTTTGTAGAAAATAACATTGTGATATGGCAGCTAAAAGTTGATACACAAGATTGGCTTCTGCTATGATTGAATGTCAAGTTCATCCATTCATTCACCATTCATTCCAAGGTCTTAGATACAAGTCAGCCAAGGCGGCGAATAGTGTGAACTGTGAAGTCCTGGGTACATCCAAGGGCGTCGCCGTTGGGGGGGGGGGGGGGGGGGGGCACCGCCCCCGCCTGTCGTCACCGCCCCCCGCCGTCGGCTGGGGGGGATTATCCCCCCCGTTTTGGAGATATAAATCCATACTGTGTTCAGAAATATTGCAGGTTTCAATATCATAAAAACATTTGGAAAAAGTATCAGTGCAATGGAACTTGGAAGAATGGAAGGGATTAGGATGATATTTTTACTTTTTTTTGAAGGAAGTTGACAGGAATTTAAATGGAATTTCAGTAGCAGAAAAATTGTCATATTATGGCTTTAATGTGCCCTATTTGTTGTTGAGGCACACTGTGCCACGGGTGGAGTTTCCTATTCAAATGGTGGGGCCACTGCCCCACCAACTTTGTGTTTTGTCCCACCAACTCTTGTTAGATTTGGAGGTTATCTGGCATTAAAATGGTCATTTTCACCTCAACCAAACAAAACAACCATTCAAAATTACATTTTGCCCCACCAACTTTATTGGGAAAGCTCCACCCATGCTTTGTGCTTGCTGTAAGGAAACACCGGCGGATAGTTTTACGACATGATCGGTTTTTGTGTGCAAGTTTTCAGTCACTTCGATCGAATAGCTGCAAAGAAATATGCTTCTGAAAACCATGGCTACGGTCGGGCCGCTCATACGCAGATTTTCCCCCGTGGCGAAGACCTCGCTCCGCTCGGTAATCAAAGATTCAAACTGGTTCTCACTCCTCAAACTGGCCGGGTCCTGACCTAGGAAATGTATCCATTCAAAAGCTGCGGACTAAATTTATAAATTAAATATGTTAGCCATTTCGTTCAAGTTCTACCAAAATGCGTTCAAAGTTTACAAACCGAGGTAGTTTTCAGATAACTACTTCATCCATTACTCCAAGTACATTAGCTACTTCATCCGCATCCGTTTCGGCCAGCCGTCCACACACGACTACCCTTCACAACGAGCCGGTGGCAGTCACCGGTTCCGGGACGATCCGTCCTCCTGTACAGTTACGGGCACCCCCGGTCGGCCAGCATGCAAAACTGTGAGATGCGCTGAGCTTATGAAGAAGATAGAAGAAGAAAAAAAACACGCCAGTGACTTTGTATCGCACCACCGACCGACTAAATATCTATCAAACCCCTGACCCTGACCCCCATGACCACCGAGCTAGTGTCTCCCGAAAGCAAAAAGCACGTCCAGTGGCAGCCGGAAGGGGCATATAAGTTCTGATATTCACGGCATATAAGAATAATTAGAATTGCAGTCTATTGTGATCATGGATCGACGCAAAATGTGCCTACGATAGTGCGACATTCCCACTAACATGCCAAATTTCGAGGTTTTGACTGCAAGGTGCGAGGAGTTACTAAGCAATCGGATGCCATCCGTACGTTCAGACGGACAGGTGGTTTCCACTTCTTATAATTAATATGATTAATAGCCTTCTATGTAACATGAATAACTAGAATATGTATCCCAAACAGCGATGAGTGAATCGCCTGGCAGGTCCTATTGAATAGAGTTGTTTGAACAATATACCATACAGTTTTCCGAAGAAGTTGTTGTTTTTCATCTATCACCTGTTATAATAGTTAAAAAACGAAATATCATGACCTTTTCCTCGAAAATATGACAAATCCAATGTTATCAAAGCGTTATGATCACGTAGTAATATTTTGGCCACAGGCCTTTATCAAACAGTAAAACAGTAAAAACAGTTAAATTATCACAAGTATGTTCCTCGTACAAGCGCTAAGCTCTATAAGTTATCACCTGTTATATTTTTTTTCACGCTGGTAGTTAGAACTAAAAATGCGTTCCTGAGTACAAATTATAAGGTAAAAACTGATTTCCTTCACATTGTCGCGAACCGATGGTTCATTCGGCACTTCATCCCCCTCCCCCACTCAAAAATATGTGGCGACGCCCCTGTTAACACATTTAGGCAGGCGAGAGAACAAAAACGAGATCAATCGACAATCACATAGACATTTCGCCATTTATAGAACCAATTACCCTATAATAATTACGGATTTGATTTAGGTAATCATTCTCCATCTTTTAGGCCATGTTCGCTAATCACTTTCTAATGACAAAAGTAGCCTAAGAGAAATCCTTGGTACTGGGACTTGGAACTGTACTGGGAGCTCACTGGCGGATCCAGCCTCCCAATATGGGGTGCTAATTTCACTGGGGGCCTTCCGGGCCCCAGGAGCCTCCATATGACCTAAAGGGTACTCCCATTTTTTCCTTTTTGCGGACTTGGGTTAAATGTTTTCGCTATGCTATTCTTACGTGTAAGGACGTGTCAGTTAAGTGCAAAAATAAAATTGATGGATATTTGCCTCCAAATATCTCTTTTTTGCATTTTACATGCTACTTGATATAAAAATAAGTTATTCGCTAATAAATTTGTACTGAATAAGGCTAGAAGGGCACGGTAAATGTCATTTTGTTGTTATCATCAAGACGCATTGAATGCTGTACAGCATGACTTCTTTCTGACATTTGATGGCCTTGACCTAAGGTCAAGGTCACGGCGCAAGGTCACTTTCCCAAATTTGACCTACACGCCGATGTTATATATCTTTGAACTTGTCTTGAAGATTGGAAATCATTGGTATTGAAATAATTGCGCGATCATTGATCATTATAAAGCAAACTGAGACATTATCGGGCTTGCTTTACATCGAGAAGGAAGTTATGAAGTTACTATTCGACATTCAAATTAAAATGAATTCAAAAGTTGGCATTGACGATCAGACGTTATTTAAGCACAATCGAATTCCTCGCAACAAGACAAGTTTTCAGATATATAGCATCGCCACAAAGGCCACAAATGGAAACCTAACCTTGAACCTTGATATTGACCTTAGGTAGGTGAAGGTCACCAAATGTTAGAAAGAGGTCATACTGCATATCATTCAAATAACATCTTTCACAAAAAAACATATAAAATGACAAAATTTAGCATATTTGAAGCCAAATAACCATCAATTATATTTTTATGTTTGAACGACACTTCTTTACATTTAACAATGAACATAGGAAATACATTTGGCTTGGGTATCCAAAAAAGATTCAAAATTTCTTAAAAAATACTAATTTTGAAATTTAAGGTTAAGGTTAAGGGGGGGGGGGTGACAGGCCCCCCTGGTCACTTCCAAACCAAGCAACTTAGAGCAATGCAGTAATAACCAGCATGTTGCCTGTCATGAGAGGAATCTTACAGTATGCGATTTTTTTAAGGTTTCAGGTCAATGGGTGACCTTCCAGGTCAAGTGAATGACCTCGGATTTACCACGTCCAGAACAGAGATTTTGCTCTTCAGAAAACCTCAAAATTATAAATTGATAAATGTAAATAAAAAGGCATGTTCCTAGACCAGTTTTGGCTCATAAATATAGAAAAGGTAATTATTTGTTCGTATCTTGTAAAAAAAAATCACAAAAGTTATTTGAAAAAATGACGTCATCAGTTTCTTACACTTAGGGAGCCATCACTCAGTCAAAAATGAAGATATTGCTTTGAAATTTGGTACGAGTTTTTCCATGCTCAGTTCTCTCACATATATTCCGGTTTTCTAACATCTTTGAACATTTTGATTTTGTGGGGATTTTTCTAAGAAATCAGTTTTTTTACGTATGCGTATTTATGCGTACGTATTTTACGTTTTTAAATTTTAGGGGCCAAAAACCCAAAATTTTGCAAATCCGAGATTGCCATTTTAAAGAAAATGCCATTTTGTATCTTTGGTGAATTGCGTTTGCAATGTCTTTAAAACTCTGTTTTCTACCATTTTTCAAATATTTATCATTTTTCCACCAACATGACGTCATAAAAAAACATCATTATCTCGCAAACTAATCAACCAATTTCAATACAAAATTTACAGCATACGTATAAGTGTTGTAAACTCAGCTATTCAAAATTTCAGCGAGATGCGCCGCATGTATAAAAAGTTATTCAAGAAAAACCTCAGGAGGGGGGGGGGGGGGGGGCTGTCAGCCCCCCCGTAGGGCGAGGGTTAATACTAGTAGACGTATTTCACACAACATAGGTACCTATAAGGAAATTCACTCAGGCGCTCCTCTGCCACCCAGCAGGCAGCAGGAGACCAGGGGCTGCGACGCTGGGTGTAAAATTATAGCTTACGTTGGTTGTGAATCACTCAAAATAGCGCCAAACTTGTCACTTCCCTATCCCTACTGCTACCAAAATGCTACCAAAGAGAGGAAACACGAACGAAGCAAAAACATATTTATTTATTTCGCAAGAAGTTTTTTTTATCGCAGGCAGTACCCACTACCCTTTTTCCATCGCCAGTTTAATATATATATGTTTTTTTGGGGGGGGGGGGGGGGGGCTAATTCATATTGCCGCCCCTGTCCCAGCCAACATACCCAGATGGTACCCATATGGTTTGTACATGGGCCAGATGGGCCCACGTGGGCATGGTCTAAAACTGGGCAACCCACATGGGACCCATGTGGGTTGTACATGGGTCAGATGGGCCAACAGGGGCATGGGATACGGGTGGGCAGCCCATGTGGCCCCATATGGGTTGGGAGTAGTAGGCCCATATGGGCCATATGAGTTGGGAGTGGTAGGCCCACATGGGTCCACCCAGATGGGACCCATATGGGTTGTACATGGGTCAGATGGGTCCCCAGGGGCATGGGATACGGGTGGGCAGCCCATGTGGCCCCATATGGGTTGGGAGTGGTAGGCCCATATGGGTCATATGGGTTGGGAGTGGTAGGCCCATATGGGCCCACCCAGATGGGACCCATATGGGTTGTACATGGGTTAGATGGGTCCCCAGGGCATGGGCTACCGATGGGCAGCCCATGTGGCCCCACATGGGTTGGGAGTGGTGGGTACATATGGCCCATATGGGTTGGGAGTGGTATGCCCACATGGGCCCAGATGGGTTGGGAATGGTAGGCCCATGTACTTGTACTTGTAGTGTATAGGTTCCACTCAACAGATGGCGCTATCAACAAACAATTATTTTTCCGTATTGTTTTACCAAAAACAGACATTACCTTAACATGTAGGACAATTGAAGTTGGGAAATGTCGCGAACAGCAATGCAAAGGAAGATGTTGTCATGAGATCTGAAAAATGAATTGCTTAAATATAGTATATGCTAATGTGTCAAAACTACGTAGCATTGCCAAAGTCAGAAGGTTATATATGGTAAAAGATCACGGGCAATTCAACTCGGGAAGACCTTCGCAGACACGCTCACGCACCTTCGCCGATTCTTGGTACGATTTCCACGTTTTCGCTCGTTTTCCATCGTCGTTGTCGTTGTTTAGTTTTCTTTGCTTTGGTTTCGTTCTCACTCGGTTTATTGTTTTCCGGCTCCGTTGCTTGCTTTTTCCCCATGATGGGGAAAAAGCGCCGAAAACAAGATGTCTCGGATTCTGACTCTGACCCGAACCTGACCTCTCCTGATCTCCCAATGGACTCTGACTCCACGGTCACCGACCCTCGCTCGTCCATGACCTCTGCCCCCGGCACCGACCCTTGTTCGTTCATGACCTCCGCCCCCGGCACTGACCCTCGCTCGTCCCATGCCTCCACTCCCGGTACCGACCCTCGCTCGTCCCATGCCTCCACTCTCGGTACCGACCCTCGCTCGTCCCATGCCTCCACTCTCGGTACCGACCCTCGCTCGTCCCATGCCTCCACTCTCGGTACCGACCCTCGCTCGTCCCATGCCTCCACTCTCGGTACCGACCCTCGCTTGTCTACTGACCACGCACGGAACCCTGGTTCACCATTGACCACGACTTCTGACCAGTACCTGGATTCCAATGGCTCGTTTCTGGTGATTAAGCCTACGGACGACAATGTCTCGTTCCGCAAAATCAACGTGTTTTGGCCCACCAAACAACTCAAAGGCATCTGCGGCTCATCCTCTCTCCAGATCGAAACTCCGGCAAACGGCACACTCGTTGTCAAGACCGAGACTAACGCGCAAACAAAAAACTGCTACAGTGTACCAAGTTCTGTGAGAAGGCGGTCACTGTCTCGCTGCACCATTCTCGGAACACCACACAGGGTACGGTTTTCGCCCCGGAGATGAGATTTATGTCCGAGGAGGACATTCTCGAAGGTCTCCGCTCAGAAGGAGTCTCGCACGTGCGACGTCTAACAACTTTCCGTGACGGACAGAGGCGTGACACCAGCCTTCTTGTCCTCACGTTCCAGACAACCACGCTACCGTCTACTTTAGTCGCTGGATACCTCAGATATAACGTACGCGTCTACATCCCGAACCCCCTTCGCTGCTACAAATGCCAAAAATTTGGCCACAGGGTCAAATTTTGTAAGCAAGAGGCCCGGTGCCACAAGTGCGGTGCAGCGCCGCACGACGGCTCTGCCTGTTCTGCACCAGCCAAGTGCCTGAGCTGTGGTTCCACAGACCACATCGTGACCTCCACTCAGTGTCTCATGTGGAAGAAGGAGAAGGAGATTTGCGCCCTGAAGGCATCTTCCAACATTTCATACCCACAGGCACGTCGCGCGGTTGAACCACAGGCACGTCGCGCGAACCTCAGCTCCCTCCCCTCAAACTGTTGGCACCTCTCAGACCAGCCACAGTGGAAACCAGCACCACGACCACCGCTTCCCCGGCCCTTGAGCCGCCGCCCGTGACCCGGTGCGCCAGCACTCGGCCCGGCCGTGACAGGCTCACACCGCAGGCTATGGTTCGTTTGGGCTCGGCCCATACAGACCGCCGGCAGGAGAGCGGCACACGACCGGCCCGTGACGACCAGACTCACAAAATACAGCCCTCACCTCAAGCCCCACAGCGTACTAACACGAATCAGGAGCGGCCGACACGTCCTGCTATACGTGTAGCATTGGGTCGGGCTCGATCCATCTCGTTTCCTCGTTACATTCCACCAATAGCCCACCATTGACTTGTCCTCTGCTAGATATATAGACCTAAATACTATATAATATAGTATATGGAATATAGTATATAGAATATAGAATATGGTATATAGTATGTAGTATATAGTATATGGTATATATATACACATAAATATATAAATATAGACAAGACATATACGAAAACGATCATTATCAAATTTCCTTCGTCCGACATTTATACCCCAAGGCAAAGCATCTTCCATACATTAGCACTCATTACTCGATAATGAACACCCATATCTGTTACGGCTACTTTTCATTATTTACTAAATATTTCGTGTGAAACGAAACAAACTTACCATTTTCCTATGATCGACACTTAAACATATTTCAATACAAATGATTCATCACAGGCACGCAATGGTCCGAGTGGGCCGAAGTGCCTTAAAATTTAACGAAAATAAAAAAGAAAAAGCAATTCAACCGCGGCACAGTGACGGCTAATGAGGCTGAAGCGGTAATTATAGCGGTATTATTAAAGTATATATTAGTATTAAAAATATAAGCGGTATTAATAATAGTGACTTAAAGGGAGTAGTTCACCTTTAACATAGGGAATTTAACTGAGATAGCAGGTTTGTAGAGCAGATCTAAAAATGAGTTGTGTGAAAGAATTACCCAGCTAACATGCACACATGGTTACCACATGGGCCAAACCATGTGGGCACCACATGGCCCCCGATGGGACCCACATCGTTTGACCCATGTGGGTCCCACCTGGGGCCCATGTGGTGCCCACATGGTTTGGCCCATGTGGTTTACATGTGCAGACCACTGCCAAAACCATGTGGGCCCCATGTGGTCGGCCCATATGGGCCCACATGGAAATGATGGGCAGCCCACATGGGGCCCATGTGGTAACCATGTGTGCATGTTAGCTGGGGTCGAGCTTGGGGAAGGGGGGCTTTTGCCCTTGCCCCCCCTGAATCCGCCAGTGATACAAGGAAATTCACTCACGCGCTCCTCTGCCACCGAGCAGGCAGCAGGAAACCAAAGGCTGCGTGGACAAATTATAACTTACGTTGGTTGTGAATCACTCCAAAATAGCGTCAGACGCGCCACTTTCCCTATCCCTACTGCTACCAGAATGCTTCCAAATAGAGGAAACACGAACGAGGAAAAAACACAATATGTCTTTCGCAAGAAGTTATTTTTTCGCAGGCCCATTTGTACCCATTTTACCCATACCCA